>CAJNDT010000518.1:0-37500 GCA_905221615.1 Symbiodinium sp. CCMP2592
AAAACATTTATATCATAAAGAAACAAAGCATACCAAAGATGAAAACAAAGAAGTTATAACAATTGTTGAAGACAGGTCATCCTTTTCAATGGGAAAACGCAGGGGAATTACTCCGTCAGATGAAATCTTCAAAAATACAAACGACAACACACAATTAGGGGACATATCTATATGCGATACAGGTTTTGGAAGAACAGGAAAACAAATTACACCAGAAGAGACAGAAGAGCAGTTAGAAGAACTAAGAGAAGATATGAGAGAGGTTAAAAAAGATATTAGCAGTTTAAAAACTAATCTAAATATGATGGATTGATATTTAAGAATAAAGATGTATTTAATGATGACAGGGCGAGTATGCCGTTTGGATGATAGACCCCAGCTCCTTTCGTTTCACATTGGATGGTCGCATGAAAGGGAAGTAATGCTGGAACATTCAATAGCATCTCACAAGCAGGTGCTTAATTAGTTTCGTTAAAGCATTAAGGAATTGGCTTTATAATTTTATTATAAAATCAATTAAATATATGGTCAGATATGTAGATGAAATCATTGTATCGTTTTATGTTAATGATAAATGCCATTGCGAATGTAATTTAGATGACATACGGTATTGTCCGAGTTGTGAGATATGTAGAAATCATCAATACTTCAAGAGTAGGAACAAAAACATAGAATACAACAAATTATGTAGGAGATGTTTAGACAATATGAACAAATACAAAGTAGCACATGGTAAAATGTAGTCTTTAACTACATATTTAAACGCACTTTAGATTAAAACTTTTTAAAAAAGTTTTAATCTAAAACTTTTATATAGCAAGATGAGTGATGTAGATGATGAGATTAAAGAAACCAAAGCAACGCGATTTCAAAGGATATTGGATAAGTTAGAACTAATTGAAAAAGCAGTTAATAAGCTTAACGAAGAGAAGCCTAACCCAGTTAAACAACCAGTGGATAAAGACAGTGATATTTATAAGAATAAAAGGAGTGTATATGTTAAGAAACTCAACAACAAAGATATCAAGTTTCCAAAGAAGGAGACATTAGAATATTATGAGATTAAGTTTGACAACCAAGAGAGAGCATATTAAATTAATTCTGTATTTTACAAAAACCATTTAAAGAAATATTTAGTATAATAATTATATAATATGTTTAGTTATGAGGAACAGGAGGAAATCATTAGTAAATTCTTGAATGTTATTGGTATGAAAACAATTATTAAAGATAAGGTGAGTATGTGTAAAAAGTGTAAATTTAACCAACAGAATATGTGTTTATATAAACTGAATATGCCTGAAAATATTGTTAAAAATACTTGTAAATACAATTATGAAGAATGTGATGTATGTAAAACTTTAAAAGAGTTTAAGAACAATGTTTATGATTGTAGTATGAAACAATTTGAAGATGTAGTTGAAGCAGTTGAATACAAGCTCAATATAGAAGAATATGAACCAACCAAATTAAACACCCAAATATATTATTATGTTAAATTAAATCCATTCCCTACATACGAAAAGACATTACGAGTGTTGAGAAAATATTTGAAAGAAGAGGACAAGTTTTATCACAATGAATTCTACAATGAGATTAAATCATTATACGATACTTCATTTAAATTTGATGAACAAATTAAAAGATTTTACACTAAACAGCGAAACAGATTAATTTATGAATATGACAAGAATGTAGATAAAAACAACAATACAAAGATTAAATTTGTTAATCATCTTGGAAGAGAAATGAACAAAGTTGAAAGTGTAATTTATATAATTTTACAACATATATACAGCTATGAAGCATTAGGAAAATTAAAATACAAGTTGTATTCAAATGAAACCAATGTATGGATTAATAAACGAATAGCGGAAGCACATTTTGAAGATGATTATTCTTTTGAAAGATTTATGGATGCCAGATATCCTTATTTATCCACAGTAGAATATAAGAAACGAACACCAATAAGAAATGACACAGACTACCTCAAAAACATTGATGACTTCTTAACATAATATACTAACAAATAATTTTGTTAATATATTATTCTATGTAGGGGACATGTCGCGAATGCTTCACGAGGCTTTGCCGAAGCGTCCCAGTTCAGGGTTATAATCTTTTGGGGATTTTTTCTATTTTGGTCTTACCCCACACCTCATATTAGGAAATGGGTTATTTTATGGTTGAGGGTAGGGTTTGTTTAGGTGCTTTGGGTTTTGGATTGTGTTATGGATTGTTGTATTTGTTGGTAGGTTTCTTTGTTTCGGGATTGTTGTATTGATTGTTGGGAGGTGCTTTGTGTTTTCAGGGATTTAAGGGTTGAAATGTTAGGCGGGTTGAGAATTGAGGTAAAAGTGTAGGGGGGAGTATAGGGTATGAGGTGTGGGGTTAGCATATGCTTGCTTTTTGGAGGGGTGATTTCATCTGGGATAAGACCAAAAATCCGTGCATAAATCCTAAACCTTAAACCATATTCTATCTACCTATTTTGGGGTTCCTTGAATTCCTTATATACGTCATGAGAAGACTGCCCTGGTTTGCCCGCGGGGCGACAGTTACCCTTTTTGCAGGCCCCTTGCAGTTTCGAAGTGATGGTTCCCCGGCATGAACAGAGAGGGAAGGTGTTAAGAATCCTACTTTAAAATTTCTATTTGAGACTCCGAGGATGTCTGTTAAGGTTCCTGCTATGTCTGGTAAGGATCCTGCAACTTTGGGCCTTTATTGGCCCCTTTTCTGGTCTGAACATCCCAGAGAAGTGGTATAGGATTTTCGGGTTTAGGGCTTTAGGGGTTTGGGCTAGGATTTAGGGGTTCAAGGTTTAGGGGTTTAGGGCTTAAGGTTTAGGACTTAGGGCTTTAGGGGTTCAGGGTCTAGGGGTTTAGCGTTTAGGGGTTTAGGGTTTGTGTGGTTTAGGGTTTGGGCTGTTCTTTTTCCGCGCGCTTTCCATGGGAGGATGGTAAGCACTGGTCGCCCTTCACTTGTGGCGGCGATCCCGAGAAACCCAAGGCGAGGAAACCCCGACTATTTGCCCTGCAGCCTTCACTTAGAGCTCTGGGCCGTGCATTGGGCTTGATAGTTTGAAAAGGGGTACCCGATGAATCTAGAATAGCCATGTGGAGGATACATGAAGACAGGGTTGAGGAGGTACTTCGTTACAGAATCTCCATATTGCCCATACTGGATTCAGGGTTTGGGGTTTAAACAACAAACTCCTAAACACCAAACCGTAAAGCCCTTAACGATATTGTCCCCAAAGCATGAGAACAGCCACACTTGAGCCTTCTTGGTTCTCCTTCTGCTGGCTTAGGATTTGTTAGTTTGCTTTCATTTCTTCTTACGACTTGCGAGATATAAATGGTTTCCGTAGTAGTCGTGTTCGTTTGATTATAGTTGTGGTGTCGGCTGGCCGACACATGTTAGGTTGGTGGCTGACATGATGATGGTCATCCTCATGTTTTTCTTCGTCCCATCGCGGTGCAGGTTCGACTGTTCGAGGGCCCGGAGACTGCCAACCAGGTGGCATCCCCCTTTCTGTGGGTTGATCAGGCTTTACGGAGCCGAGGGATGTCGAAAATCCTCTGAAAAGATGGTCGTAGATTGTTGCCCTGCGGTAAGGTCGACGACGATTCGAGACGACACTGTTCATGCTGATCGTTCAGATCATGAATCCATACATCCGGTAGAGCTTCTGCTTGGGTTTAGGGTTTCAAGTTTCCAAGTGTTCGATGCCATTGGTATCCATCTGCTGTCGTCGGGATCCGTCCGTGTCTTCGCGTGCCAGGTGCGGTACCAGTCACTTTGGGCACCTTGGCTTTGCAAAAAGTGGCGAGGCCCACATCTGCTCAGGTTGCGCAAAGCACGCTTAAAAGACGTCGAGTCCACTTCAGCCCCGTCCCCCAGCACCAAGACCTTCAGCTCATCCAACCAAAACCCCAAATCCCAAGCAACGCAAAAAATCAACTGCGGCAAGGACCCCCGATCCCGTTTCGCCCCCGGAAGCCAGAATGAAGCCAGCACAACACTCGGAGCCCTGAGCAATAATGAAAGCATTCAGTTTCGAATAAAGCCAAAAAAGACCTAAAACCATACAGCCTACACCCCTATAAAACCTAAACCCTTATAAGCCCTAAACCCCTAAACCCTAAACCCTTATAAGCCCTAAACCCTCAAACCCTATACCCCTCAAACCCTAAACCCCTAATTATTCTTTAAGGCTCCCGGCCAGAAGCTCTGCCGGCTGTTGCGGCTGACCCCAGTGGAGTGGCACGTGCATGCAGGTGCAGCAATGGCTAGGGTTTAGGGTTTGGGGTTTAGGGTTTAGGGGGTTTAGGGTTTGGGGGGCGGTCCCTTGGAGGGCAGGCTTCAAGCTCAGGGTTTGGGTTCGGGTCTTTGTACCTGAAGGGTTTAGGATGTGGAGTTGCATAAGTAGGGCTCAGCTCTACAATCAACAGCATTGAAGCTTCGTGGTCTTCAGGCTTCAGACACCCTGACAGCCTCTACATGGGGCTGCAGTCGCTAGAATTGTGGACAGTGGTCTCGATCTAGGCATGCACGTGTCTACTGTCCATTATGTCTTGGCAGATCTTGCAGAATCTGATCCAAAATCTTATATAAGCTGTTTGGACATTGTATACTATTGTAGAAAATATCTAATCCCACCATACCCTTCCTTTGGGCAGAGGTCTCCGTCTGGAGGTTTTCGGCTTTGAGGAGGACCGCGATTTGCATGGAGGCTGCCATTAAGACTGCAAGGGAACTTGGCTCATGGTGGCTGACCACATGGGGGTTTCCGATACAGGGGTACCTTATTTTGGGGTCCTTATAATGGGGATCCTACTATTCAGGGTAGTAGATTAGGATCCCAACTTGGCTCAAGGTGGCTGACGGCATGAAAGGCGCTGGCTGGCTCTCTGTCTATCCCTGTCTGCTTCGATATAAGTAGCTGTCATAATTATAGTCCTTTTTGGGGTACCCTGAGTATCATGTTCCGCAGTATAGTAGGGACCCCTTTCGGGACCCTAATTTTCACAACTACCCATATGCGTCCAAAACGCTTCATGAGAAGAGGAGACATGCCTTTAACTGGATCCCCAAGGGCCCCAATGTACCCAAAGAGTCTGTACCCTAAGGCTCCAAAGTAGTTCCTTTTTGCGGTTCATATATAGAACCCTATAAGGTAATCCCAAAAGGAACTATGAAGCCTCTGGGTACTTTGGCCCCAATGTACCTAGATAGGGACTACTTTAAGGCCAATATATATATATATATATATATATATATATACTATTTAGGTATTAATGAAGCCTTAGGGGATCTGCCCTTCGAAGTTGAGTTTGGCCATGCAGGACGCGTCGCAGGCCGCGAAGATGCCACCTGCTTTGAACGACGGTGGCTGCCTCTCGGCCCTACAGTTACCACTATAGTACGGCTTGTAGTAACAATTATGGCAGATTTGGTGCCCCTTGTGTGTGGTTTCCCAAGTCATCGAGCCTCTTGCGACTCTGGGATTTCCTGTGCCTCCCAGCAAAGCCCTCACCAGCGTTGCCACATGCCTTTTTTGTATCCACAATGCTCAAGTGCGTAAATATTCCTTCGCTGTACGGATTCCTACGACCTACAATCTGCTTGGCTTCCCTTATCTTCTCCGCACCAGGTAGGCTGGACGTCGTGCGGCGGCAGACTGGGTTGATGCAGGCTGGGTTCTTGGCTCAAATCGAAGAGCCCTAAAGCCCAAACCCGAAACCTCAAACACGGGCTGAGATGCCTATAGTGTACTAGTGCAGACTCAGAAAGGGCATTCAAAAAAAGCAAAAAAAAAACGAAACCTCAAACCCTTACACCCCAACCTCAAACCCCAAGACCCCCAAGCAGAGCCTGCCCTGCGCCAGCGCTGCCTCACCGCCGCCTCGGCTGCCGCCCTGGACCGGTGGCGCGAGGTGGGAAAAGGTTTCGGGTAAAGGGTTCAGGGTTCAAGGAGAGAGAGTTTAGGGTTTAGGGTTTGGGTTCAGGGTTCAAGAGAGAGGGTTGGGAGCACAAGTGAAAGTTGGTCGTTGAAGGCCGCATTCTTATGAGAAGGTGGTTTCCGTGTCGGGGTGGGGCACCGTGTTGCTACCACAACGTGATTCTCTGAGTAGAAGAAGGCTCGACTGTTTGCGGGGGAATTTCTGAACAGCTGGGGGATTCAACCCTCAACATGGTGAATGGTGATCACCGCTATGGTCTGCGTAATCATCGAAATCATCATCATTATCATCAGCATCATCAGCACTGTACAGTAAAGTCCATCAGCAGTATGAACCTCAAACCTTAAGGGTCCAAGTAGTCCTTACTCATGGTTTTGGATACCTAAAAGGGCCGTAAGGTCCTATAGTCAGGAGTACTTGGACCCTGTAAGAAACCATAAAATTCAGAGCTCTGCTGTACCTCCGATTAACCGGCAAGGCTCAGAAGGCTGAGGAAGAGCGAAGCGCCTTGGAAGCAGAGATGAGCACTGAAGAGCTTTAGGGTTTAGGGTGGAGCCTCCTTGCTGTAATTATGGTAAACTGGGGTTTAGGGGTTTGGGGGTTTAGGTTTTAGGGCAGTATACTATTCTAATCATTAAGGCCCCTTTGTCATGTGACTCCGGAGGACAGGGCTTGAGGTGTAGGCTTGGGGGGGGTGTAAGATCCGGGCTAAAGGTGCTTGTTTGCTGTCTCATGGGTTCCTTCAAAGATGAGAAGCAGGCCAACACCGAAGCTCCGTACATCCACTTCCGATGCAAGCCGGGCATACCCAAACCCTAGGCCTAGGCTCTCATTCCCACGCTCCGAAATCAAGCCGTGATCCTTCAAGGTAGTACAGTTCCAAACTTGCGCGACTTCCCAACCAACCTCTTGGTAGATGGTCATTGTAGAATTTGGTAATGTCGGATTTCTTAGTGGGCTACGGTTACAGAAGGTGGCAGGGGGTCGGGCCGTCGAGGGTGCAAGCTGGGATATGACGGTCCTGTCTCCGAATCGCAGCAACATTGCGTAGCTGAAGCTTGCAAACCTGCAGTATTGGGTCCTGATAAGAAGGATCCTACTATTTAGGGTACTATATTGGGGTCCCCTATTTTCGGAAACTCCTGGTTTCCAAACCTCTTCCAGGTTTTGGTAGGTGCCCTTTGGCCCTCTGAGTTTGCAGCAGCGAGACATCCTTCAGCTGAGCCCCGAAGAGGGTTTAGGGTTTAGGGTTTAGGGTTTGACACCTCCAAAGCCCAAAGCCTGAACACCGTAAGCCCAAACGCCAAACGCCGAACACTGTAAGCCGCAACCTAAAACCTCAACCTCAGCGCAAATCCCCATAGAGCCGTTGTACAACCCTGAGTTTTACGAATCGCAACTGAAGCCGTTGTAAACCCTTGCAAAACCACTATAAACCCGACGACGTAAATCCCTATGTGAACCCTGAATCCTCAAGACTCTTACCTTTGGTTAGTAGGGAATGGAGGAATGGGGTACAATTATAACTACTACTACTACTACTACTACTACTACTACTACTACTACTACTACTACTACTACTACTACTACTACTACTACTACTACTACTGATCCATTCCCTACTAACCAAAGGTGAGCACTAGCCCAAATCCCGACGAGGCCAACAAGCGCTTGCCGCCAAGTCACAGGTTGAACAGCAACTCCAGGACTCGTTGCGTTTTCTGGTTTGGGGGCTTCTGAGTTTAAGGTTTATGAGTTTGGGGTTCTCTGAGTTTAAGGTTTATGAGTTTGGGGTTGGTTTAGGGCTTGGGGTTCAGGGTTTCTGGGTTTACGGTTGAGGGACTCCTGTTGGAGGGTTTGGGGTTTCTAGGCTTTACAATGAGTTCTATAGGGGTTGTTTCGCAGGTTTTGGGAGTTTTTTTTTGAGGGGATTGGGTTTGGTGGGAGGGTTTCCAAAAATAGGGGCCCCTAATATAGTACCCTCAATAATAGGATCCTTATTATCAGGACCCCCAAAGAAGGTACCTACCCCCCCAGAGATTTCAGAAACTCCCAGGTTCCTGGTGGGAGGCTTCTTAGGGGTACTTAGAAATAATTTTTAATGTTTGGTTATTATAATCCCTAAGAAACAGCTAAAATTATATTTTTTGCTGGGGCTCTAAGTTCAGTATAGGCTTGGGGGGCGTTTTCGGGTCTCAAGTCGGGGGTTCCTTGTTCTTACGGGTGCTGTGTTTTATCCTATGGCCTACCCAGAGGCTCCATAGTAGTTCCTTTTGGGGATTACCTTATAGGATTCTATATATGAACCCAAAAAAGGAACTACTTTGGAGCCTTAGGGTATTGATATTCTATATAGCTATAGTTTAGAAGCTGCCCCCCACCCTGTAATAGTGACTATAAGGATTATATTAGGGCCCTATTATGTTCCTATTATAGCACTATTACAGCGTGGGGGCAGCTTCTAAACTATAGCTCCATATAGCTCCTAAGTTGGTTTAAACCAGGGAATCCGGCAAGGAGTAGCAACCCTATAAGCCCCAAACCCAGACACGTGAGTACTTATTATACCGGTTTAAGGGCGACAGACTCTCGGGTTTGGGTGATTCGAGAAGGGACCTGAGGTCTTGATGCTTTCCTGGAGAAGTTAGAGTTTTAGTAGAGCATACCTCTCCGATTCCGGCTACGTGGCTTGAAGATGTGGTGAGCGGTACGGTGTAACTGCAGAGAGTGGCCGGAACATTTGAGGCCTCGCGCAAAACTCAGAACAATGAACCCCCATCGTGCAATACTTGTCACTCTTCCGCAGATCCGCTTGGCGCGGCCTCAAGCTTTAGGTAGAGGCCCATGACAGAGCCACTGCTGTGAATTGCATTTTCTTTGTGTGCTGCTGGATTCCTTGATGCACTCATGGTGTAACATATCCCTTATACTTCGTAAGGCCCTCTATACTTCAAACTACCATGGCCCACATTATAGTAATCCTGACAGTAACCCTAATTTAAGTCTTGGGGCCCTCAAAACATACTGGCTTAAACCCTACACTACACCCCGACTGAAAACTGTGCCCCAAGCCCTGAACCTGCGATTGGAGGATGCTCTGTCACAGTGGCTCGGCTTCCGTAGTTCAGCACTTCAAGGATTTGTGGTGTAGCGTTTGAGGAATTAGGGTGCTGGATTTAGTGTTTAAGGATTTGGGGCATCGCCCTAAACTCTAGGGTCAAGGCGTTTATGAAGGGCTGATTGCTTTCTGTATTGTGCTGATGACACTTGCTGTCGTGAGAGGCGGTGAAGTCTCAATGTTGAGCAGTGCAGAGAACTGGCTGTTTGCGAAATTGCTAGTACATAGACACCGGCTGAATTCATAAACCCTAAATGAACCGTTCAAACTCAAAACCCTAAGGGATGGATGGGTGCATAGGATCCGTCCGTATCATGCACATTACACTCAGAACCTGGACCTGAACCCTAAACCCTAAACCCCTAAACCCTAAACCAACATCCCATTTGAGGCTCAAGAAGCTCCGCAAGGAGAACCAAGACATGGAGCAGAGGACAATGGGTTTGGGCCCGGGAGGAGTTAACATAGGGGCGAGAATAGCAGAAGCTACAAGGAAGACTAAGGGAAGCCAGAAAGGCCGGGGTTCAGGCCTGAGGGTTTTAAGGAATCATAGTAGGAAGTTTGTATTTACAGCTTGGATTTGTTGTCGCTTCTGGTGGCGGTAGTGGCAGTGGAACTAGCACTAGCTTTGCACTAGATTTTAGCACTGCCAGTAGGAGTAGTAGTACCAGCGGTCGTGGTGGTGGTGGTGGTGGCGGTGGTGGTCGTAGTGGTAGTGAGTAGTGGTCGTAGTGGTGCTGTGGTAGCAGTGTTCGTGATAGTAGTGGTAGCAGCAACAGCAGGAGTAGTCGTAGTCGTCGCCACAGAATGTGGGTAGTTCTCTAGATTAGCGTCCCTTTTTGGGTCCCCGAAATCGTACGGGACCCTTATCTGAAAGACCTTAATTTAGAAAACTACGTCAGTGCTGGTTCCCAGGATGTCAGAGTCCGAGCAGCGGCTCGTGGATTCCGAGGCGGAAAAGCTGCGGCTGCAGGCCAAGCCGGAATGAGATAAAGGTTTAGGTTTGAGGGGTTTAGGATTTAGGGTCTATAGGGTTTAGGGTTTACAGGTTTAGTTTAGGATTTAGAGGTGTACAGCTTCTAAGAGGGCCTACAGCTGCCACTGGTAGCTAAGGACCCTTCTAAAACCCTAAGAAAGCAAAGGCGCACAGGCCTTTTCGCAGGGCTCGATCACATGTGCCTTCGGCGAACTCGTCTGAAACACTCCAGCGACCTGTGCGAGCGACTTCAGGCTTACACTGGTTAAAATCTCTCTGTTCTTCCCAAGAAAAGTCCTCTTTTAAGAGGTAGCGTGATGCCCTCCTTGAGGGTTTTCCACCACACATCTGTACGCATGGGCTTTGTCAGGGGATCGGCTAGCTGGACCGCTGTAGGGATCCATTGGAGCGGCAAACGGTCAGTCCACTGTTCAGCCCGCAACTCTTGACGTAGAGCCGCTAAGTCCGTTGCGAGACGACGGTCTGCTGGGAGCCTTGGTGTTCCAGCCTTGTGAAGGTGGTCGTGAAGAGACTTGCAGTCGGACAGGCAGAGGATTGGCCACCGCTTACGGATCTCATGGTGCTTGACGATCCGTCCATGAAGGAGTGAGGCCAGAAGGGCCCTCATGTATTGTCCTCCTTCAAGTCCCTCCACCGCGGCCATTGTCTCCGCACCAAAGGTGGAACGGCACACTCGCTTGCATGACTGGCTCCTCCACTCGAGCAAACTCGTTCGGCAACAAGACCCGTCGAGGATAGCCCGGTCGGCCAGTAAGATCAAGTGGCCCAACTGTGAAGCGACCGATCTCCTCGGCCGTGAGCTTGAACCCGTCCTCGGCCTCCTCGAGCTCGGCGTTGGCCCAGGCCGCGTCGTGGTACACGAGGAACACCGCGTCCTCGAGTTTGGTAGGCCGCAGGTAGATCCCGTTCTCGCGGAACTCCTTGGCCCGGGCCGAGAGCTGATTCACGAATCGAACATCCTCGGTAAGAGGGGCCCGTTGGAGCTGCGTCAGGTCTGGGCGACTCTGGCTACTCAGCCAGCTCAAGGCACCGATCAATGATCGGTTGTCGATGGCCTGCTCTTCAGTAGCTGGTTCTGTCCCCTTCTGCGAACTGGGTGATACTCACGCCATCGTCGTTCACCGATCCTCCCTTGGAGCATGCGGTTGACCTCGGTAGGGGCGACCACCAAAATGTCGTCCACGTGGAGGGCGAGGTATCCTGCTGGCTCAGAAGCTTCGCCATCCTTGATGAGCATCATCACGCAAGGGTCCAAAGGGCTCGGCACGAGGCGGTGTCGCACTCCTCCGATGTCGAAGACCTCGCCAAGTAGAACGCTAGAAAGCCTATCGTACCACATCCTCGGGCTCTCAGATAGGCCGAAGACTCCTTTCCTGATCCGAGCGATCTGTCTTGGATCCAGTCCAGAAATCCCGGACTTTGGCTGTGCCATCCACAACTGACGCCCGAGCTCAACGCCTTGTAAGAAAGCAGCTTGAACATCTCCTGCAGCAGCCTTCCAACGCTTGGAAGCACATATTTGAAGCAAAGATATCAAGGATGCCCTCGACACCGTGGGAGAGTCGACCTCGATGTTGGCGACGCCCACGTCTGGATCGAGGTGTCCAGCCACGACCAGCCTTGATTTAGGCTTCCACTCCACAGTAGGGTCGGCGCGCCGGCGCCCAAGGTGCTTGTCCCTGTAGGCGAAACGGGAGCTTCCAAGGCCCCAGTGTCCACATGTTCTCGCCACTGGACCATCTCCTTCTCCCGGAACTTCGGCCTCATGAACTCCGGGATGAGGGACCAAGGGATCTCCTTCTCTAGCTGCTTTTCGCGGGACCGCTGGGTGCGGGCTCGCTTGATCATGTTCACATCACTGGGCTCTTCGCGGGGCCCACCGTCAACAGCCACCTCTTCACCGCGCCCCTTGCGTCGCTGTCGCTTCAGAACACGAGGAGGTACACGAACAAGGTCACGTCGTAGCCCACGTCGTTCTTCTTCTCCGTCCAGCTCCATGTCATACGCAATTTCGCCAACACCAGCAGCCCCGGCGTTGAGCATCTCTTCGTCCCCTTGGTCCTCGTGATCCTCATCGTAGGCGCCCGGCTCATCTGAGTCGGCATTCAACAACTTGTCCAAGTCTTCTTGCGCGACCTTCATGCTGAAGGCCTGACCAAGTTCCTCGCCGGTTGCAAGCCGAACATGCTCTGGAGCACATAGAACACATCTCCCGGCTCGGGTGATCCATAGGTTCGCGCCTTCTCGCCCGATGACGGTTCCGGGTCCGACCCAGTAGCCCTTCTTGTTGTTCTTCGTCTTGCGAAAGTAGAAGACCCTTTCCCCGGTTTCTGGGGTTCGGCTTTCAACACGGGCACGCCCTGCAAGGGCGCGGCGAACTCTCTCATCGGTCTGGACATGGAAGTAGGCGGCCCGAGCGGCCGTTCGAAGTGCGACCTCACGGGCGTGCTTGTCGTCGATGATCGCCTCCTGCTCCGGGTGGTCAGCGTGAGGACCCTCAAGAAGATCTTCTGGGAGCCCCGGCATCGATCCAAACACATGCTGGCAAGGACTGAAACCGCTCGTCCGTGTCAGCTGGTTCTTTGCAGAAGAGACTGCGCTCACAGCGAGGTGGAAATCACTTTGGCATACAGAGTGTTCCTCGCAGATCCGGCCGAAAAGGGACTTCCAGATAGCTCCTTGGCGCTCTGTGTAGCCTGCCTGGTGGTGGGCCTGTCCGGCCGCACTGCGAATGCGGGTCCCCGTCCAATCGCCAATACGGGCTAGAGACTTCTCCAACCCGTTCTCCAAATCGACCGCAACCGTGGTCGGAGCCCCAAAAATCTGAACCCAACTCTCACAGAACGCCTTCTCGAGTGTAACGGTGTCTTTCTTCTGCACTGGCACAACGATGTGGTAGGCAGACGAGAAATCGACGATGGAGAGGAGCTGGTGTCGCCGGCCTTCGCTGTCGTGGACATAGAACAAGTCCGTGCCAACCATCTCGTTGAATCGGTAGCAGGGGGCAATCTTAGCCGGTTTGGGAATAGCCGGCTGCTCGCTCCTTTGACAAACTTGGCACTCTAGGCCCTTGGCCCCTTTCAGAACTTCGCGGGATGCCCCAGCCAGGCGTAGATGACGAACAAAATCGGCAGTGCTAGGGTGTCCAAGGTTCTGGTGTAGACGCCGCAGACTGGTCGCTATCGCCTCGGAGACGGTGGGCGGAAAACTGATTGCCCGGGCACCTCGTGGTAGGGGGCCCTCATCTTCAGCTCCACGTTCTTCGCTTTGTGCTGGGAGCAACTCTTCCTCGCTTTCGTTGTCGCCGACGTACACAGAGTGGATCTCCCCCTCTGACTGGGCCTGGACGACCGGATGTACTGATGGCCGTCCTCGGTGAAATCGTAGGTCACGTCGTAGCCCGCATCCTCCCAACCATTGGCCAAGCTCTCTTAAAGGAGAGGTTCTTGGACCTCCCTCTCGAGCACCACTGCTTGTCCCCTCCCGAGTTGGTAGCTGACCGCCTCGACCAAGTCACGGAACACCGCGTCGCAGCCCCATTCGGGTAGCATGTGAATCCAGAGCTGCCCGGGTCGGTGACGGATGACCGCCGCCTCGATGTAGCCAATGCCCAGGTCCTCCGGGTGGTCGTTGGAAAGCACGTCCTCAGGGAGCAGGGGTTCCACGAGGTGGTCGCCGCAGATGTCGTACTCGGCAAGCCGGCAGGTAGCAGAGAGTCCACCAACTTCAAGAATGGCGGTCTCAGGGCTGACATGAGCAGGTAGTGCATCACGTACAACACCGCACATGGTCGAAATGGCCGTGGTGAACAAGACAGACAGCATCATGGCCGTTTGGCGGATGCCCTTCCGAACGCTCCGTTTTGGTCGCGAACTTGAACCTCCTTTGTGGGCAACCTCCTTCTCCGGGGTGTCGATCGCGTAGTCGTCGCGCTTCTTGATCTCCCGGATCTCGGCCTTGGTGGGCACCGGGAACTTGAGGTCGTTCAGGATTTTCCTTTCACTCTTGGAGGCTTCCGGAAAAGAACGCGGGGTGTATCCCGCAAGAAACCAACGCTCGCCGTCGAAGGGCTCGGTGGCATGGGCAAGCCGTGGATCGAACTCCCATCCTTGCTCGTGGGCGTCAACAATGCGCCCCTCGATCTCTTGGCCATTTCCACTGCGGCGCCAAGTTCCGCCGCCCTTTTCCTGGATCCAGACCCCTCCTCCATTGCCGCTGCCAAAACTGACCAGGTAGTTGAAGCTGCCCTTGAGGTTGTTCCGGTCCGTGTGGATCCCAGTAGGTATGTCGCCCAGTAGTGCAAGGGCCGCCCACGTGGCCCGGCCTTGCCCATGACCGCTTTCCCCAACGCAGTCAGCGAGGAACTCGTTCAAGTAGGTGGTCAACTTGGGCCATTCGGTCGTGCGACGGCCGACTCCCTTGAAAGTGCCGTAGGCGTAGTACCCAAGATTGCACCGCTTCCCTTCCTCACTTTCGCCATGCAATCCAGCACGACGATGGTTTGTGGGCTTGAGATCGTAGTTCGCAAGGACCTTGGAGACGGTACCGAAAGTAAAATCCCGTTCATGAAGTGCAGCTCCGGCAGCGTCTTCTCCAGGATGGGCCTTAGGACCTCGAGAACCTCCGTGGCGCGTAGCAAGGATCCCATGGTTCGAGTCTTCCGAACCAGAAGAACACGATCTGAAATCCTCGCCGGGCTCGTAGTGCATGTCGTGTGCCCCAGGTGGGGCGCCTTGGTCCTCATAGCCATCGCCAGGGTTCAGCCCTGGCGCGGTGCCAAACCGCACCTGTCGCGTAGGGTGGCCAGGCGCGCTTCGAGTGCCTGGATCTCGTCCATCGTGGCCGGGTCGATCTCCTGCTCCATGCGCTCGGGGCCCTCCGAGTCCTTGGTCTTCGTCTTGGCTGATTGGCAGCTGGCACCGGTGTCTGGGCTTCCCTCCACAAGGCCGGACGGCCTCTCGCATGCGGGTTGTACCCCTCGGAGAACGCACTCTCGTAGTCCGCCACCATCGCCCAGGACGACGAAGCCGTCTCGCTGATCGGCGGCGGGGGCACTGTCGCGTAGGTCTCCGCGTCGAGGTAGGTCGGCTCCATGGTGCTCGCCGCCGCAGCCGGAGTGTTCTGTCCCTTGGACCTGCGATGTCGCCGCCACACCACAAACCGCTTCAGGTCGTTGTGCATGTTGGTTCCATTCTGGCGTTCTTCCTCCGACGCCCAGTCCCCGTAGTTGTCTGGGATCTGGGCGAACGTTGTCCCTCGGAACCGACCAATGGTCATGACGGTATCCGCCGGGGCCGCTTCGTCTCTGCGTAGCATGAGACTCCCCTTTGTGTCCCCGGACTTCACGGTCAGCTCCATCTTGTGCGCTTCGGCCTTCAGCTCGTCCAGGTTCATGGACGACAAGCCCTTCGGCACCGCAACTCCCTTCCTCTTGGTCTCGTACTCCCGGTCCGAGATGAGGATCGTCCGGAGTTCTGGACACGTCCAAGCCTCGTTGAACGCCAGCTGCCGGCGCTTGCACTCGTCGATCAACTGGGCCTTTGTCATCTTCCATACTGGGAGCTGGGAGCATGATCGACGGGACGCGAAGGGGCAACAGATTGAGCTCGATTGAACACACTGCGGCCGACCCACAATGTTGGATACTCTCCAAGATCTTTGACAGCCCACTGCTCAGTCACTGTAGACAACATGCGTCGTGACATGCAACCGATGCCCCATGATTCCCTGACACTCCCAAGCTGACGCAGCAAAAGATCACGTAGGTGAGTTTGGCTTGTCTCCCATCTTCGAGGATCAAAGAACTTTCTTCGAGGAGTGATGTGGACACGAACTAGCTTGTTGGGTAGCTCAATCCAAAAATCGTTTACGAGTTCTGTGTTGGCCCACCATGTCACAAAGAGGTCCTCGTTAAGAACGTCACCCGTCAGCATGTCCCTAACAGCACCATCTATCTTCTTGTCGTAAAAGATCTTCGTCACCGCATCGACTTCACCAGGATCCCCTTGATCATCGCCCGAAACACCCCCGCTGCAAGCAACCATGTACACCTCGCGAGGGCCAAGGATCGCGATTCCATGTGGCTCCCAGCTGTCAGGGAGCCTTGAAGTGTCCGGCTTAGCCAGCTTGGAGTGATCAACTACAACAGCAGGGTGCCCACTCGTAGTTTCCTCCAGTTCGACCTCGCCACCGTCGAGTGCGCGGAAGGTAGCAACGTTGCTTCCGAGGTCCAAGACGAGGCCGAGTCGTGCCAAAGCCGGTCTCGAAAGAAGAAGTGGGATGTCCCCGTGGATCACCGAAGCTTTGATCGCGATGAGGTGGTCAAGAAGAGGTACGAGGATCACCGCGGCATAGGTAGACTCGTAGATCCGGCTGGCGGCCCCGAACTTGAAGCTCTCCTTCTCGTAAACAAAGACCACATCGTAGCCGCTTCCCTTGACATAGTCCAGGTACTTCTGAAGCCACCCAGTCCCAACCACAGTCTTAGAGCAAGCGGAGTCCAGGATCGCCTTGAGGCCGTCGCGCGTGCCCGTGGTGAGCTCAAACACCTCGTTGGTGACGTGGATCGTCTGTGCCTTGGCGCCGGAACCTTGGTTGCCATTGCCAGGGAACTTGGGGCAAATAGCATCTCTGTGCCAGTGGCCCCTCTGCCCACAAGCAGAGCAGTGGGACTTCGCTTTGGCCAACTGGATTTTGGCCTCGGCAGCCTTCCGGATGCCACCCGAGTCGGACTCAGTGGTTCTGTAGTCAGTTCCCCGTGCCTTGGCAGACTCTTTGTAGCGGGCCTTTGCTGTCATGTAAGTGAGGTAGAGTTCTTCGGAGTTGCATTCGGGGTCATCGTGAAGAGGGGGCTCAACATCCGAAGCCTCGCCGCCATCCAGGTCGTCCGTCTGGTTGACACTCTGGGGCTTCCCACGGAAGCCTGCCTTCTCCCAGGGTTTTCGCATTGACCTGTCCAAGACGATAGCCGCAGACTGCAAGGCCTTGAGGGCGTACTTGTTACCTACGCTCGCAAGCAAACTGACCTCCGTGGCCTCGTCGAGGTTGGCCCTGTCCACGAAGAGCCAAGCATTGGCCACGTCTGGCAAAGCGCAACCGCACTCTATGACTCTCGCCAACAAGCGGTTGAACTCCGCGGCATAGTCCCGGAAGCTCTGTTGAGGACGCCTGCGGAGCTTCCTGAACAAGTCACTCAAAGAGCGTCCCACCTGAGTGACCTCCACGTCCAAGTAGTGCTGACGAATCCATTCTCGTAGACGGCTCACGCCTTCAGGATGGGCGAGATCCTCAACATTCAAAGACTCAGAGTTCACCCAAGCAGAACCAGATAAGTGCTGATATAGCACCAGCGCACGCTGGTCTGGGGCCAACTTGGTCATTTTCTCCCAAGCATTCACCTGTCTCAGGTAGCTCCGCGCCGATGTTCCAAGGTCGCCGCCATTCTCGGTGTCCCCGGTGAAGGTAGGGACGATGAGCCGTTCCGTAGGCCCCTTTGTCCCTCCAAAAGACTGGTGCACAGTCCCTGTAGACGCATCCCATGTCGCCGCAGGCCCTCCATTCCACGAACTTGCCGTAGTAGCTGCCGCGGTCCACGTAGTCGGCGGAGTCCCGGGGGTACTTGTAGAACCCGCTGTAGGCCCCACATCTCCGTCCCACCACGTCCATGAAGAACTGTTCCATGTAATCGGCGCCGTCCCGCTGGTACTCGCAGAGGTCGAAGTAGAGACGTTGTCGGCTGGCATCCACTGCCAGCGGCCCCAGTCGCCTTGGGATCGCCACGTCCGGTTCCAGCGGCCCCAGCTGCCAGAATTTTGAGTGGCCCAAGACCAGTTCGAGGCCCCATTGCTGTCGGCGGAATGGTTGCCGCCGTCGCTCCCTCCATCTTGAGAACCTCTGCTGTCCCAGCGTGCCTGCCAGGCTTCCCAGTCTTCCCTTGTCCAAGGCCCAGATGCATCCCCGTCACCTGAGGCCCCATTTCCTTGGACTTCCCAAGACTGATCATCAGTAGCAGGAGTAGGTCGCGCAGCTTCGCGTTCAGGCTCGGCAGCAGCATCAGCTTGATTGCCACCGCCCCAAGGGTCTGAAGTGGACCACGGGTCCGCACCATCAGGACTGGCCATGGAGCGAGAGGCTCCGCTACCAGTGACAGCTTCTAAGAGGGCCTACAGCTGCCACTGGTAGCTAAGGACCCTTCTAAAACCCTAAGAAAGCAAAGGCGCACAGGCCTTTTCGCAGGGCTCGATCACATGTGCCTTCGGCGAACTCGTCTGAAACACTCCAGCGACCTGTGCGAGCGACTTCAGGCTTACAGTAGGATTTAGGGGCTTAGGAGGCTGTTGGGAAAGGCAGCTGTGTAGGATTGACGCTTGCTCAGGAGCTTATGGTCTGCTTTATACCAATGAAAGGGCCCTACATACATACAGATATACAGGCATACAAACATGCCTACATACCTACCTACATACCTGCCTGCCTATCTAACCTATGTACCGACATATATACATAAATACGCATATATGTATTTACATACTGCATCTAATCACTACGGCACTAAGGCTCTCTGTATAATGATGCTACCTTAAATTGAGTCCTGTAATAACGAGAACTCAGTTGAAGGTGTAGAATGCCCACACCAAGAGGCGTGTGAATCTTCACGGCTGAACACCTGGCTCAGCAACTCTGCGAACCCTAAACATCCCCGTCTTGATCTCAACAAGGACCATGTCCCATAAACCTTAAACCCCTGGCCCAACCAGGTCGATCGTGAACGGGCAGATGTTCAGGCCATGGCAGATGGCTTTGAGCGGTGCGAGTGGGATCGGGATATAGTCAGGACTCAAAAGCCTCGAAACAGGCTGCGAATAGCAACACAATTATTGCGTGTGCTCATTCGGCAGGTGTGTGTCTGATAGATTGAACATATCACGCCTTACACATGCCGATGGAGCGGGACTCACACACACAAGCTTACGCACGGATTTCGATGAAAACAAAACCGAAGCTCAAAGTCAGTTCCAACCTGAAATGGTTCGGCAACCTGGTTGGGAGTCTTGAGCAGCAGATCCATAGAGTTGTTCCATGCACGCCATCTTAGTTCGCAGCCTCAGACCTTTGGCTCGTTGGCACCAGCCTTCCCTGATATATTCCGCGAATCACGGAACGTCTTGACGCCTCACCCGCCTGCTTGCCCTCATCGCCGTCACACCTTGGCAGGTGAAGTCACTGGAGGAGAAGCTCAATGCTTCCGCAGAGAACCACTCGGGAGCCAACGTCCGCATCAAAGAGTTGGAGGAGCCCAGCTCTTGTGATTGGTGAGAATACCCTAAGGGTCCATGTACCCAAATACTATATACATTGGCCCATATAGGGACGACTTTAAGGCCAATGTATATACTATACTATTTAGGCACATGGACCCTTAGGGTTCGCGTAGGTTCTATATCACGAGGCACTGCCCATCATCCTGAGGCAGGATGTTTCGGGATCCTTGGGATGCTAGCATGGGCTGCCAACTGAGTCTCGCGTACTTCGGGCTGAGGTTAGGGACAATCACCCCGATGCGACATCTCCGCAGGACAAGCAGGAAGAGACGCAGGGCACCGTGGAGGACCTGTGCCCGAAACTGCAAACGCACGAGTTGGTTGGTAGGTAAGTATTAAGGCCCGTATACTAAACCCCCATAATATCCCTTATAGTAATCCTTATAGACCCCCTTTAAGAGAACAGAGCCGAAGCCTGTCCCTTTTGAGGCATGCACATCTCAGCACGGCAGGACTTGCAACAGCAGCTGGGGGTCCTGACGGAGGAGGGTTGCTGGCTATGCGAAGGGTTATACCTATAGACCCTTAAACTTACCTTTGGTTAGTAGGGAATGGAAGAACGGTAGCAATAGCAGTTATAAATGTACCCCATTCTTCCATTCCCTACTATCCAAAGGTAAGTTACATGTAGGGTCCTTTATTGGATGACTTACTTTATAGTTAGGCTCCTACAATAGGGCCCACATAAGGCGCTGACGGTCTCTTATTCCACAGGTTTCTGGTGGATTTTGGGGATTTGCCGAGGAACTCCAGAGTAACGGAAAGGGCCAGCACTTAGGGTTTGCATGGGGTTTAGGGTTTAAGGCTCAGGGTTTAGGGCAGGTTTATAAGCTTTATAGGGCTTAGGCTGCAGGCAGGATCTTGGATGGACTGTAGCCTGTGAGGAAGAATGTCGTGTCTGGATAATTCGGATTTTCGGGATTGGATGCGAGCGCTGCAGTCAGGGTCAGTTGGTTAAAGACAGCTGTGGAGGAAACAGGAAGCAATAGCCAATAGCCTATATCGTCCCATCAGTGTTGCATCATCATCATGTTCTTCTTCATCCTCATCATCATGTTGATCATCGTCCTCATTATCATCATAACCACCACCACCATCATCATGATAACTGCTGTTACCAGCAGTGTCAGTACTGTTGTTGGCATTCGCCCACACCTCTCAGTTCCTGCAGTCGGAGCCACAGAGTTTCGTCCACCCCATCTTGTCCCATCCTCGGAACTTCCGGTTTAGGGTTTAGGGTTTGAACCGACAGTTTCCGGTCTTGTGAAGATAGGTACTGGGATCGGCTGTGTTTTGTTGTGATTATGAAGCTACTCACAGGGGGGTTGGCGTCACACAAAGACAGACAGACACACACACACACACACACACACACACACCCACGCACACGCACACACACACACACACACACACACGCACGCGCACACGGGACCCATAGTCAATCCTGGTTTTCGTCCGTGACTGTTCAGACATCTTGCGTTTTGGTCCCCAGAATTTGCAAATTGGGCAGGAAGCAACTATGTGCGGCATAATAAGCGACACAAGCCACGGGCAAGCAAGATATCCTCTCAGTTTCAGATCCTTCCTCACACCCTCCGCAAGCCCTTGACTTTCTGTTCAAAGGGCCCTGTGTCGAGGAGCGCGACGTCGCGAGGGCCAGAGAAGAAGAGCTTTTCGAGCTGCTGAACGAGAAGGCTGTTGGACAATGCAACCGGCGACACAGTCCCAACAAGACTTAGATTTAGGGAGTAAGGTTTAAGTGTGTCTGTTGGTTGATTGTTTATCCTTCCTCCCTATCTGCCTCTGCGTCTCCCTCTCCCTCTTGCTCTTCTCTCTCTCTGGCTTGCTCCCGCGCTCAATCAAATTACATAGCGAGTCCCACGCTGCTGATGCCAGGAAGAGCAGCTCATGGACACGAACCAAGGACCCTCGTCTGTTCTTGGTTTACCTGTAGGGTTTATACGATCTACAACGTGGTTTTGTTTCTGCCGTGTGGCGCGGGTGGGGGGTGCGGGGTGAAGTCTGAAGCATTCCATCCGGGAACAGAGGGTCCTCGACCTTCATCCGAGCTGTTGCCCAAGGCTATGTGAATCTCACAGACCAGCTCAACGACCTCCGCGAGGAGCTGGAGGAGAAGATTGACGAACAGGCGGATCATTATGCTCACATCGGAATGTCTCAACAGTTTGTGAGATTGTGAAAACCCAAGAAATCTTAACCCGAGATGCTGCTGCCGAACTTAGAGGCTCCAGACGCGAGCACCGTGCACAACAGAGGCTACCCCTCACGAGATGTAAAGGCATCATCTATGTGCCAGGTTCCCCTGCAGTACCCTGTTTCCCTCTCTATTTCAGGGCTTCCTGATTTCCACTGGATAGCAGGACAAAGCGTCGCCTCATTATGCAAGGGGAGTTGGGGAACTTAGCCCCCAAAGGGTCCAAGTACCATTATGGTATATACTTATAGGGTACTTTGGGGGTCTAAGTATATACCATAATGATACTTGGACTCTTTGGGGCCTATGACCTTGATTGGATCGCCTGTTAACACTCTGATCCAGGCACAGATGCTCGATACACTGGGCGAGCGAAACCAAGCGCCGGGACCTTAGATGATACGGCTTTATGTGTACACTTTCCCAGGTATATCACGTATGTGGAACTGTATATATATATATATATATATATATAGACACACACACGCGCTACACTGACTCTGTGTCTCGTGTGTATCCTGAGAAGATTGGCCGGAAGCGGAACAGTCACAGTGGCAGACACTGTTGCATCCGTGCGCCAACCATGAGCGCAGGGACACTCTCATGCCAGGATTGAAAATTGGCGGGGATGTTGGTGTTGGTGATAGCGGTGAAGCCGATGATAAAGATGAAAGCAATATACCAGGTTGACTGTCGCCAAGCGGAAGAAGAAAGAGACAATGCTCCCGGTTGTGGTGATCTATGCACCAAGTTGCATCGGCTTTGCGATCGTGGTGAGAGGAGAATAGACTAGTCTACGATTATTCCTCACTAAGACATCAATGGTACTGCGGGCGATTCTGCTGTGACTATTGTGGTCTGCAATCAGGCAAGCAAGCAAGCACAACACACGCACACAGGCAGGCAGCAGGAGGAGGAGGAGGAGGAGGAGGAGGAGGAGCAGGGCTCGTTGCTCACGACGGCGCAAGTAGCCGCAGGCATGAGCGAAATCGGCTTGCTTCTGCAGTGCAGAGCCATGTCAGCCGAATGTGATGCCACATGGGTTACCTCCCTGCGACGAACAGCATCAACTTCACGCAAGGTTGCACCCGAAATCACACATCCTCGCCAGCCTCTCCACCCATTGCACTCGCAAGCAACTGAGGCTCATGGACCAAGGCATCAAGCTCCGTGAAGAGCTGTCGGAGAGCAAGCGAAAGCTGGCCGAGACGGACACCCTCGCCCCTCCGCTGCATGGGAGCGACCTTGGCTTAAGATTCTTGGCTCGTGCCTTCTCGGTATTCATATCAGGGCTTCTTAAGGTTGCTCCGTAACATAAACCACACACCGAGAGTTCCCTTTGACAGACAGCGATGTACTCGTAGAGTTGTTAAGACTTGGGGTGGAGAGATGGGTCAGCTCATGAGCATAAACGCCGCTGGAGGCTTCTGCGGCCTGATGCCACCGGCATGCACAGGTTCATGTGGTAGTTGTGGTGGGTAGTAGTAGTAGTAGTAGTAGTAGTAGTAGTAGTAGTAGTAGTAGTAGTAGCAGCAGCAGTAGTAGTAGTAGTAGTAGCAACAGGAGTAGTAGTGGCAGCAATCGTCGTTGTCGCAGTGGTACTGGCCGTGGTAGTGGTGGGGTAGTTTTGGTGGTAGTGGTAGTGCTAGATATCGTCGTCGTAGTAGTGATGGCAACAATGCCACAGAAGTGTCAGTAGCATTGACTCATATTAATACATCTTAGATCCTCGACAGCACAACTCAATATCAAGAGTCAGAGAAATCAGAAATCCGGGCCCCAGACCATCTGTAACCGCCCTGAACCTCTCATCGCCTCAACACCCTACACCCGTAAACCCAAACAAAAACTAAACCCTTAAACCCCAACAGTTTAAACCCCTGAACCCAAAACCCCAAACCCCAAAACCCTAAACCCTACTTACACACCAAAAACCCCAAGACTTAAACCCCTAAAGCCCAAAACCCTAAGCCCTACACCCCCAAAACCCTAAACCCCAAAACTCGCAACCCTAAGCCCTACACCCCAAAACCACAAAACTGTTCACCCCTAAAGCCCTAAACCCTAAACCCCAAACCCCGTAACCCCAAGACTTTAAACGCTTAAAGCCAGAACCCTAAACCCTACACCCCAAGACCCCAAGACTTTTCACCCCTAGTACCCAAAAAAAACCTACACCCTTAAACTCCTAAACCACCAACATTTTCACTCCTAAAGCCCTAAGCCCTAAAGCCTACACCCCCTTAACCCCAAAACTTTAAACCCCTAAAGCCCTAAACCCCAAAACCCCTAAACCCCAAACCCTAAACTTTTCACCCCTAAAGCTTTATAAACCCTAAAGCCTGCACCACCCTAACCCCAAAACTTTAAACCCCTAAAGCCCTAAGCCCCAAAACCCCTAAGCCCCAAACCCCTTAACCCCAAGACGTTAAACCCCTAAAGCCCAAAACCCTAAACCCTAAGCACCCTAAAACCCTAAACCCCTAACGCCCGAAATCCTTCACCCCAAAACCCCAAAAACTCCAAAGCCCTAAACCCTACACCCCAAAACCCAAAACCCCAAAAGCCCCAAAGCTTTAACACCCCTTAAATGCCCTTCTTCCCCAGCTCCAAGGCTCGACTCCGAGCTCAGAACAACGAGGCCGAGCTTCCGGATTTAGGGCCATACTTGGAGGTTCATGGGTAGTTATAAGTAGGGCTCCTTCAAGGGTCCCTTTAAAGGGGTCTATAGGGATTCCATAAGGGTATAGGGTTTAGGGACTTAGTTGGAGGTTCATGGTGCAGGGGTTGGGGTGGGGGAGCGAGGGTGCCAGGCTGTTTCTTGTGTTGTTGTCTGGCTTGCAGTTTGGCTTCGCTACTTGGAGGTTCATGGGTAGTTATAAGTAGGGTTATAAGCAGGGTAACTATACTTATAGCCCATACTTATAATCCTACTTATAACTAGCCCTGAGCCTCCAAGTAGAGGGGGCCGGGGAACGGGCGGGGGTTTAGGGTTTATAGGCGTTTTCGGTTGGTTTTCGGTTCAGGGGTTTGGGTGTTTAGGGCCCTAGGGGGGGGGGGGGGGTTAGGGGGGTGTTTAGGGGGGTTTAGGTTTTCTGGTTTTGGGGTTCTCGGGTTTAGGGCAGGGGAGGGGGAGGGGAGGGTTCGCGGGGGTCTGTCCCGGAGCTTAGGGCTTTTTGTGCTTTGAGGGCTTTTACGGTGAAGGTCTTTATGGCGTTTAGGGTTTAGGACCACAACGCTGTTGCCGGTTTTTAGGATTCGTAGGACCGTAGGATGTAGGACCTTTGAGTTTCAGCGCGGCATTTAGGGTCGCGCAGTGTGGGGTTTGCACATCTGCCCTGAGCACAGGCCATGCCGAACCTACTCCAAAGGATGGGTAGCGAATCGGCCTTCAAGGGAGTGCCCAGCGACGAGACAGATGGCACCGATGGCTGAGCCATGTGCCGGATTAGGGGTTAGAGACTAAAATAGCTTGAAGTTAGAGATTTTGTTCAGGGGGGGTATGCCAGGGACCCGAGAAGCACAAGCCAAAACTCTTCACTGAATTGGCGTCGCGGCACATGACATGTTCGGAGGCCTTGACTTAGTCAAGTGTTTTCTTGCTGCGCTGCTGCATGCATTGTGGCTGTTGGGGGAGTAGTTGGATCTCGACACCACCGAAGCACAACCTTGGAGGCAAGAGAGCTTGCGGGCAGGTGACTCCATGTAACTCCTGAAGGGCACAACTCGATCACCACCAGTTCAATGCAGACGGCACATGCCCGGACTGTAATTTCGCAAGTGTCTGTAAACCCCAAACCCTATGAATCCTAAATCGTGCTGGGCAAGCAGAAGCCGTACTTACAGACACAACAACCAGTCGTTATCAACCTGCCCCACCTTCGGTTTCAACGGTCGTTTGGGCTTAGGGCAGCTTGGGGCATGTAGCAGGTGTCAAAGATGGGAAAGCCAGGTTTGATTTGCTGCAGAGGCTGCAACGGCGCAGAACGGACATGGACCCTTTTTAAAGTGGGTCGGCGAAAGGGGTCGCCGTGCAAGACCACGTCGCCTGGCAGCATTCCACCCTTTTAGCTTGGTGCATCTTGCATCATTCGACCCCTATCGCTGCAGCGGCAGTTTGCAGAGAGCTCCCTGTCGCATGCGCTTTGGTGGTAGGTCGCCCAGCAGTGGTGGCCTGTCATGACCCTCAAGGGTTTTGGGAAGTCTGCCGAAGTCCCAGTGCCCTGCACTTCCTGCACCTTGGAAGTGCTCGAGCAGCTGGGAGACGCTTATGTACGGAATTCGCGCAGCGTGCAGCCTCAACCGAGCTACAAGTACTTGGAACGCGGCCAACTAATGAACCTGCAAGCGTCTACAATCATACCTCTGCCTGTATCCTCTCTCCCTTGAATCCCAGCCCGAAAAGCCCGATACCCCCGGCTCTGTGATGAGCCTATATCGGGGAAGCAACTGGTACCTCAACGCCGCTCGGTGCGTGCAAGCGCCCTGCCAGTCCTGCAGCACCCGGCGTCCACCAGAGCCACCGGGGTGCCCAAAGGACCGAGACAAAATCGGTGGAGGAATGGCTTGTGGCGCTGTAAGGGTTGTCGGGAACCGCAAACCTAACAGCAAGCTTTAGTAAAAGAACACCATTTATAGTTTTCCTGCTAGTCGTAAAGAACATCCGCTGCATTTGCGATAGATGCCGTGAGCTGAAGAGCACAGCGGTCACTGCTACAAAAGCTTAAACCCCAAAACCCTAATCCCTAAGCCCCCAGAACATGGTCCAAAAGTTGAAGACTAGTTCTGATGCAATCAGGGCTTGATTGGGCTAACGAGATGTCGCTCGTTTGTAGTGTTGAAAGCCATCTAGCCAGCCTTAACGGCTGGGGTTTAGGCTTTAGACTGCAGGGTTAGACTTTAGACTACAGGATACAGCGTGTTTTAGGAGCAAGACCTTCGCAGGTTTCGGGACCTAGCAGTTCGGAGTCGTAGGGGTGCTAGAATGTAGTGAAAGTCGCCAGGCCAAGGGCAAAGATGTTTCGGAGGGCTCGGGGGGAGAGTGGCCATCGAGCTGAAGCTCTGAGAAGGCACGTAGATCCCCTTTGTGCCCCTCCAGGAAAATGTATTCATAATTGTTCAGGAGCCCTGGGCTCCAGAAACGATAGTCACTGAGCACGAAGAATGCACCAAGAGAATGGCATGTCTCTTCCCCTCAAATCTATGGAGTAGAAAGACTCGGCATTAGTCCTCTGTTCACAGACTGGCCATCTCTGGTGTTATTGCAGTGTCTCGCTGAGTCTTCAGAGTCATCTGGCAAGTGTCAGCTGGCAAGTGGCTCGCAACGCAAAATGCCCGCTGCGAGCATGGGATCTTCTTGGGTCCCAGGGTTGCAGTTCGACGCCTCACTGCGCGTTCTCGCGAGGCGTTAGCTCTCGAAACCTCGGCAGCTAACCAGCCTTCAAGAGGAATCGTCTGTGTGAAGCCAACCGTGTTTGTAGCTTGTACATACTATGCTGCTACCGATGATGATGATCCTATTCGCGATATGGATGGTCTCACGGCGACGGCAGCAGCAGCAGCAGCAACAACAACAACAACTCCTGCTGCGCTGCTTTTCGAACCTTGCAACTTGAACCCTAAACCCTAACCGAAAATCCGAAGCCCTACTTGCCCAGGCCGATGGCCAGTCGCTGGACTCGTCGCACATCGAAGGATTCCGTCTCAATGAGGCTGCTACTGCTACTGCTACTCCTGCTGCTAGTACTACTGTTATTACCATTACTACTACTATACTTCTACGACGACGACTACGACGACTACGGCTACGACAGCTACGACGACTACTACGACGACTACGACGACGACTACGACGACGACTACGACTACGACTACGTACGACTACAATACAACAACTACGATTGCTACTACATCGACGACGACGACGCTGCTGCAGCAGCTGCTATGCAGATGTTTCATCGTCTCTCCGGTATGATCATAATGATGGCTGCTGAGCAACTTTGCACAGCCCACTTGAAGGCTCCAGCCTTCCTGTGCATTTGTTACGATGCGATAGCCACCGCAGGAGACTACATCCGACGGAGCAGACTGACACATTGGGCTTGGGATTTGAAGTCTGGGGGCTCGCTTCGCAGGTCATGAACGAGTGGTACTATTCGAATCCGGACCCAGCTGACCCAACACAGGAGGCCAGACGGACGATGGGGGAAGGGTCGGTTGCAGATCATGTCGCTGGTTACGGATTAAGGCATAGGTAGGGTGTGTTTCTGTTTAGTTGCTGCATGTTGCAAAATGTTATGGGCATGCCGCCAAGAGCTACACTATCAAATGAAGCAAGTCATGAGCCTGGTTTGAAGCAAGCGCACGCAGGCGACCAAGTCTACGACACTACACTCGTGTTGTCCATGTCATTGTCATCACGTTTTCTTTTGGTTATCAACACCGACACAGTTTGGAAAAGGTCCGGAATGGTGCTGCGCGATTGCCGGTTTCGGGCTCAGTCAGCTGCCTGCCGACGAGGCTTAGCATCCAGCAGACTTTTGGGAGATTCACCGGAATGTCTGGACAGATGATGGAGTCGAGCCTACCTACAGTCTCTATCGTAGTTCCTTTTTGGGGTTACCTTATAGGATCCTTAAAATATAAGTGGTTAAGCCAAAGAAAGGAACTACAATGGAGACTATAGGTAAGCCCTGAATCTACCATACATAGCTGGACTCTTCAGACTCTCCGAAGAGCTCAGAACATCGGACAAGCCCAAATTTTCCATGAAGTCGCTGACCACGCCTTGGCTCCTAAACCTTACTATAGGGGCCTCTAAAATCACCAATATATATATATATATATATATGCTATTTCGGGGAGACCCTTACCATAATTATAGTATCATGAGCCCCAAGACCCTATTCGAATTATAAGGCCCCTATATTACATCCTAAATTTCTGGCCGACATCCAGGCCTTTTCGCTTCGGCTACGATCGCCAACGACCTTGGCCGATGACTGAGTTGTCTCCGAATGTCCCAGCATCGAGGTGTGCATGTCGCCTTGGCCGCCAAGGAGTTCGGTGATGAGATTCACATCATCTCCCCATCCGACTTCTACCTCATAGATACCCAGGGGACCGGTGCCATGAGATCTGCCCATGGGGAGAGGGGGCGAGGAGGGTTTTCTACAGGAGGCAAAGTCAAGGCTCTTCAAGAAAGCCATCAGCACAGCCGATACTATACAACACTATACTAGTTGTTGCCTGAACACGGAACAATCCCAAGATGAAGTGTTGTTGGATGCAGGCTTGCCTAATCCGGCGCCCGATCGTTTCCCTCACCGCTGACTTCCGTTTTCAGTTCTGTGTGGGCAAGACGAGACGGCTGTTAAAGCCCGGACGGTGTTACAACTGTCACCCATGTGCCCGAACGCGCCGTCTTGTGCACAGGCAGGTATGCAAGTCGCGTCCAAACACACACACACACACACACACACACAGACAAAAACACACAGACACACACAGGCACACACACACACACACACACTCTCACACAACTCACACACACACACACACAAAAACACACCCACGCCCACGCCCACGCCCACACCCACACCCACACCCACACCCACACGCACGCGCACGCGCACGCGCACGCGCACATGCACACACCCATCCATCCTTCCATCCATGCATGCATGCCATCAGAGACCACACACACACACAAAAACACGCCAAACTCTCTCCCTTTCTCTGTTTGTCAGTCCGTCTGTCCGTTTCTGCGGCTCTGTGCGCAGCGTGTATGCATGGATTCATTTCGACAAGCAGACAAGTTCACACGAGGCGAGTGATTTAAATCATTCTCCTGGGACCGTAGCTATGTGTAGTGCCATGTGCTATGCATTATTGCGCGGGTGTCTAACTCCTCCTCCTGCATGTTTCCACGTGTTTACCTTGTTTCTGAGAGTGTGTTGCTCAGATATGTCATTGCATTTGTTAGTGCTGTGATGATGTAGCATTACTCCAGCTATGCTCATTTTGCCTGGCAAACTGGTGAACCTAAATCCCCAACATGCTTCCAAACCCCGACATCATGTCTAAACATCGATGAGACCCCCGGGCTCCTCTCTCGCACATGGGAAAGAACCTTGTTAAACGTCGAGACAAATTGCTAGGAAAGGAGCATTATCCTTGTGGAGGTCCCATCTTGTTCCTGTAGTACGTTACTTCACAATTAAAAAACCCCAAAACCCCATTCGAAGCCATTCTACTTATGTTGGCCCCTACCTCTGTACTTTCGACTGTCTGTGCTTGTTCGGTGGAAGCCTCCTAGGGGATCCTAACTCCCAATCCTACAGCACCCGATTAAGGAATCCTCATAGATCCCTTTATAAGGATCCTTTAAGGGAAGCCTTTGAAGGCACCTTACTATGTCCCCAAGGGTCCCGGCATCTCCTAACTCCTACTACTGGAGGAGATGCCGGGGCTTTCGCTGGATTGATCCGACTGCAGGTGGGTTTCCACAGCGCTCATACTGGGTTTAGGGTTTGGGGTTATTATAGTCTCCTTAGGAATTGTTTTTTGGTTTTTTTATATAAGACGCAAGAGAATATTCAACACATTACGTTTACTGTGGTTCTAAGGGGGTATAGCATATTATAGGGTCTGGAGTTTAGGGTTTAGGGGTTTATGGTAAGGCGTTACTCGCTGTTCCAGAATATTCGATTCTCATTGGCGCTACATCAGGGTTCAGCATGTATCAAGGAAACATTTCTGTCGTTGTAAGAGAGAGTGAGTGACAAGGACTTTGCCACAGTAGGAGGGCCGACGCTGAGTTGCCAAAACCCGAAAAAGCGATCGTAAGCATTCAATATCTGAAGCCAACAGCACTGAAGTGAACTATAAGCCTTATAAGCCCCAAAGCACATAACCCTATAAATCCTAAACCCTAAATCCTGAAAACCCAATCAACCCTATAAGCCCTACCAACCCTAAACCCTATCAACCCTACACCCTATAAACTCTATCAGCCCTAAACCCTATAAGCCCTAAACCCAGTAAACCTTATAAACCCTATAAAACCCTAACCCCAATACACCCTATGGGCCCTAAACCCTATAAACCCTAGGCTCTATAAACAATATCAACCCAATAAACCCTGTAAGCCTTGTTAAACCCTTTCAAACCCTGAACCCAATAAACTCTATAAGCCCTATAAGCCCTAAGCCCTATAAACCCTATCAAACCAATAAACCCTGTAAACCCTATAAGCCCTGTAAACCCTATAAACCCTATAAAACCCTAAACCCAGTAAGCCCTATAAGCCCTAAACCCAGTAAACCCTATAAGCCCTAAACCCTGTAAGCCCTATCAACCCTATCAACCCTATAAACCCTGTAAACCCTAAACCCTGGAAACCCTGTAAACCCTATAAACCCCATCAACCCTAAACCCTATGAGCCCTATAAATCCTGTACATACCCTATAAACCCTAAGCCCTATAAGCCATTGAGCCCTATAAACCTCTAAACCCTAAAAACCCTAAACCCTGTAAACCCTATAAACCCCATCAACCCTAAACCCTATAAATCCAGCAATCCCTACAAACCCCATAAAACCCTAAACCCTATAAACCCCTAAACCCTATAAACCCTAAACCCTATAATCCTGTGATCTGCTCTCAGCCTCGCCCCCCGCCCACCGCAGACATCCCGGTGGCCACCTTCACGCCGCTGCCCAACTCCATTATCATGCGGCCGACTCAGATGGAAGAACGGCCCACGAGAGAGAGAGAGAGAGAGAGAGAGACAGAGAGAGACAGAGAGACATACATATATAAATAGATAAATAAACAAATATATATATATATGCATATTTATGCATATATATATATATATACACAGATAGAGGGAGAGAGAAGGAGATTGCGACTTGGACCTAAGTTTGAGAGAACACTGTCGCTTCTGGTAGGGCCTTTGGCTATGTACGGATGATAAACGGAATGCGGTGCTTCGAGCATCAACCGTCGTGTGCCTTAGTTCTGACAGCTGGTGATGGCGAAGCCTGTAGGACGAGGTTCTATAGTCTGGAGAAAGTTGTATCCGAGAACCACCGCAAACCTACGGACCCCAAGCAGACACGCCCATAGCAGGCCCTTTGGGCTTCAAGCCTTCACGAAGCTTATGTCCAATCCCTAATCCAAATCGCCCGGTTTGTCGGCAAGACCTGTGGGGCTCTGAACATCGCATCTCTGGCTCCAAGGCCACAAGGGTCCAAGACTGTTTTGTCTCCACCCTTGCGGCGATGCCCATGGCCGTTGTGTGGACACAGATTGCCAGCGCGGCAAGTCGGCTGTGTGAGCCAAGCAAGCCCCGTGCTGATGAGGAAAGAAGTAAGAACCAGCTGCAAGATGAAGTGGAGCAACTGCAGTCTGTGCTGGAGGAAACCAGGTGCATGCTTGCGCATGAGCAAAGATTAGTTGAAGAGTTGAAGGCTCAACTAAAGGAGCTAAAGACGAAACAGCAGAGACAGCTGAGGAGTATGCAGGATGAGCTGGACGTACATTGAAATTGAACGGCTTCGCGCGCAGCTGGAGAAGGCTTGATCACTGCGGCACCAGAAGAAAACCGCACCCGAAGGAGAACTGCAGGAGAACAATAACAAGGCATCGGAGAATGTAGAGTTCGATGTGTGCAAGGCACACGACAGCGAGAAAGAATTGTTAGCAGCTCTCCTCGAGCATGCTCGCATCCAGATGAATGCCCGTGACAATCAGAATTCGGCGAGAGAGGAAGGACACATCTTGCAGGAACTACGCACGGAGCTGGAGGCGGCTCAGCGCAAAGCCTCTGAGGAGCAGAGAGCAGTGGAAGAGCTCCGAGAGAAGTTAAAAAACGAAGAGAACACTCGCCGTGAGTTGGTTTAAGCCGATGTGGCAGAATTCTTGCAAAAGCTGAGACAACGATATCCCGGGGTTGCAAAGGAGCTGGTCACCGCAAGTGCAGAGGCAGTTTCTCTGCATGGAGCTGGAGGAGGCTGAGGCTGTTAGACCGAGCAAGAGAAAGTTTCACTATCACAAGGCCTTTGGTGAAGCGGCAGAGTTTTTGCAGCTGCTGGGGCAGTGACATCCGGCGTTGCATGATCTGGTGGTAGACATACACAGATTCCTTTGCCTGTCAATCGAGTATCTCCAAGAGATCACGACCGGCATCAGTTGATGCGCATCATGGGTTGTATTGCAGAAGAGACAGGCCGTTTTCCCGCACATTGAACCCGAAATTGGATTAACATGCTATTCCCGTAATTTGCCGTATAGCTCGCCGCTCGCCTACAAGTACAGCATAACATTTGTATTACAGTTTTAGGTTCCCTTATAACTTATAAGAATATAGTAGCCCAAATCAAACCCCCCGACCTCAAAATTCAGACCGGTGGTGAAAAGCCAGAAACTCTCAACTCACGGTACTATCACGCCCTATACCCCATTTCCCTTTCTTACAGTCCCTCCTACATTAGTTGTACAAACTGCGTATGCTATACCGCCCTACATCACATGTCCTGTTGTAGTTGTGAAGGCCTCAGGCGTGTGCTCTGACAGCGCGTCATGGATGTAGGACGAGGTTCTATAGTCTGGAGAAAGTTGTATCCGAGAACCACCGCAAACCTACGGACCCCAAGCAGACACGCCCATAGCAGGCCCTTTGGGCTTCAAGCCTTCACGAAGCTTATGTCCAATCCCTAATCCAAATCGCCCGGTTTGTCGGCAAGACCTGTGGGGCTCTGAACATCGCATCTCTGGCTCCAAGGCCACAAGGGTCCAAGACTGTTTTGTCTCCACCCTTGCGGCGATGCCCATGGCCGTTGTGTGGACACAGATTGCCAGCGCGGCAAGTCGGCTGTGTGAGCCAAGCAAGCCCCGTGCTGATGAGGAAAGAAGTAAGAACCAGCTGCAAGATGAAGTGGAGCAACTGCAGTCTGTGCTGGAGGAAACCAGGTGCATGCTTGCGCATGAGCAAAGATTAGTTGAAGAGTTGAAGGCTCAACTAAAGGAGCTAAAGACGAAACAGCAGAGACAGCAGAGGAGTATGCAGGATGAACTGGACATCCAGTACATTGAAATTGAACGGCTTCGCGCCCAGCTGGAGAAGGCCTCATCACTGCGGCACCAAAAAAAGTGGCACCCGAAGGAGAACAAGGCATCGGAGAATGTAGAGTTCGATGTGTGCAAGGCACACGACTGAGAGAAAGAATTGTTAGCAGCTTTCCTCGAGCATGCCCGCATCCAGGTGAATGCCCGTGACAATCAGAATTCGGCGAGAGAGGAAGGACACATCTTGCAGGAACTACGCACGGAGCTGGAGGCGGCTCAGCGCAAAGCCTCCGAGGAGCAGACAGCAGTGGAAGAGCTCCGAGAGAAGTTAAAGAACGAAGAGAACACTCGCCGTGATTTGGTTTAAGCCGATGTGGCAGAATTCTTGCAAAAGCTGAGACAACGATATCCCGGGATTGCAAAGGAGCTGGTCACCGCAAGTGCAGAGGCAGTTTCTCTGCATGGAGCTGGAGGAGGCTGAGGCTGTTAGACCGAGCAAGAGAAAGTTTCACTATCACAAGGCCTTTGGTGAAGCGGCAGAGTTTTTGCAGCTGCTGGGGCAGTGACATCCGGCGTTGCATGATCTGGTGGCTGAAATGCGTAGACATACACAGATTCATTTGCCTGTCAATCGAGTATCTCCATGAGATCACGACCGGCATCAGTTGATGCGCATCATGGGTTGTATTGCAAAAGAGACAGGCCGTTTTCCCGCACATTGAGCCCGAAATTGGATGAATATGCTGTTCCCTTATTAGTTCCCTTATAAATACAGCAGATATGCAGCATAACATACATATTACAGTTATCGGTTCGCTTATACCCCAAACCCCTTCGACCTCAAAATCCAATCCAGGAGCGAAAAGCCAGCGACTCCTGATTCAATATCACCCCCTTTATCGGCCCTAACTACATGGTGCTTTACTATACCCCAACACCCTCTCCTATAGTCCCTCCGACACATAGTTATACTACGCATGATATACCGCTCCCTTCAAAACATCTAAATATCCTGTTGTAGTTGTCCAGGCCCCTGTGATTGATTCACCAGAACCCCCGAACCTTTACTGCATTGAGGTGCAATGCATCGGCCATCGCGATCTACATCCGAGAACCTACACCGGTGGAGCGAGACAGGGGGCTCAGCTGTCTCTGGAGTTTTGGGCTCTGCGGCTGAGTGTTCAGGGTTTGAAGTCTATAGGCTTCTTGCGGCTTTCCAGGTCTACAGCTTCATATAGGGGGAGGGGCGTGAGGTTGGTTGTAAAATCAGAGGGAAGGTCCGAATGCACGAGTGGAGGGATATGTGCTTAAATTTACAGCAGCGATATGTGCGAGGATGTCTGCACAAAACGACAGTTCCCTTAAGTATCAATTTTTAGATTTGTTCACATAAAACCCACCAGAGTTTTGGAAATAATTACTGTGTTTACGATGGTTCCAAGACCCACAGTGCAAAAATAATGCCGACAGGTCCATCTCGTGTGCCCTTGCCGCACTAGTTCGACTCTGCTCGGACTTAATGTGCACCGCGGGGCAAAGCTCTAGACTCAAAGCCCCAAACAACTCGCATATCGTCAAGCCGGCTGTTCAGCATTTCAGTTGTTTTACAAAAGCTGCTCGGGTCCAGAAAGGTATCAGGTCGAGAGGCTTAACCGTAGACTTGACGGGCTAAGAGGGTTTGGGGGTTTGGGGACCCGGACCAAGGGCCTCGGTGCGATGCGGTGACATATCACTACTCATGTCGTCAATATGACCAGTGTATAGTATTGTTGATGAAGATGAATACTATTGGTATTCTTCTTATTATTACTACGGTCATCAGTATTATCGTGATTGTCATCCTTATTGCTACTGATGTTAATACTATGTGTTACACACACACACACACACACACACACGTCCCCCGAAAGTTCCCCGCCTTCGACAGTGCGGGACAACACTTTCCCGCTGCCACCCCCACCCACCCTCGCCCCGCTCAAAATCAAATGCCTGCGACTTGTGCTATAGGACTACTACATTGAGTTCGGGCTGGACATCTACAACCCGCTGAAGTCCAGCTCTCGGTGTCCACCGCTGCAGAACTTTTGACTCGTTCAGCCTTGCGCAGCTTCCCTCGGTGCTTGACATTGCAGCAGAAGTTGGATAATGTAAGGGCCTTAATAAGTAGAATAGGGTTTGGGGGTTCCTCAAAAATGAATCATATACCCCCAACTTATTCTAGCTACTAATGCATGGTCCATGGCGACAGACCGAGTGCTTTGCGCGTTTGCTCAGGACACCTCCTTTGACCGACAACTTCTGGCAGTGCACGGTCTACAGCCCACACCTGAAAAGGGTTTAGTGTTTAGGGTTTTAGAGTTTGGAGTTTGGGTTCAGCAGCTCCGGATCGAGAAGTACTATAGCAAATGTAAAAGGGCTAAGGTTTAGGGCATTGGGCCCAGATTGGCCGGAATTGTACTAACAGTGGGCCCGTAAGAACATTGGGCCCTGTTGACTAGAATAGTACTAACACTGCGCCCGGATTGGCCGGATTTGGAATAGCATTGGGGCCAAATTGACCGGAATGGTAATAACATTGACCCGACTTGTAGTAACATTGGGGCCCAGATGGATCAGAATTGTAATAAGGTTGAAACATACCTATGAAAGAGAGTGTTTAGGGTTTGAGGGTTTAGGGCTTAGGAGTTTAAGGGTTTAGGGTTTGGGGGTTTAGTGCTCGCGAAGTCGGGATGCTGCCATGCCGCATTGCTCGTAGCTCGCAGCAGCTTTGTCGAAGCCCCTGGATCCTAAAAGACTCTTACCGTAAGGGTTCATGTACATTGGCCTTAAAGTAGTCCCTATATAGGTACATTGGGGCCAATGTATATACTATTTGGGTACATGGACCCTTAGGGTTAAGCCAATGGCTATTCTAAAACCTACAAACCCAACAAAGCCTATGCACATCTATACACCCTACATCCTAACCCTATGAAGACAGCTGAAAACCCTACAAAACCCATACATCGACACCCCAATCTGCCAGAAAGCCCAATACCCCTTAATTAAGGAATATAGCTTAAATCATACTATGAAGCCCTGTATAATGTACGCCATATTCCCTAATTAAGGGGTGTTGGGCTCTCTGGGCTCCAGTGCAAGCGAGGCGCCAACTCGGACTCCAACGGGAATCGCATCATCAAGGCGTCCAAGGCCCCGCTGCCAGGGTTAGGGTTCAATGCGGAAGCGTAAGCTATTCCCTAAGGTGCCTCCCACCGATGTAGTACACTTCTGCTATTCCTTGGTGTTCCGTATCCAAGTATTATACGGTGCAAAATACTATAAATCTCAATCGAAACGAAAAAGGTTCTACATTCGGGCTTCTTTTGTTGTCTCAGCTATTGCTCTGGCTCAGGTTTCAACGGAAGATCGTTTAACAGGGGATAATGACAAGGCATTCCCGGATTGAAAGATCCTGCTTCCCCCGTGCGCACCATCAATAATTATGATAGTATAGCAAATAGTAATACTACACGAAAGTACGCCACGGTATGTTTGCGGCATATCATCTCATAGTGTTTTATGGTAAACTATCTCATATTCTGGAGCCGCGTCTCTTGAGCAGTTCCTTTCTAGGGATCTTTCTCAATACGAGTTCAGCTAATGGCTTTCGCAGAGGCTTTCCAAAGCTGGGACATCGTACCTCAGCTCGAGAACTTGGAGGCGCGTCTCGGGAAGGGCATTGTCAGGTGCACTTGGGGTTTTAGGGTTCAGAGTTTAGGATTTAGAGGCTTGAGGGTTTAGGGCTATGGTTGTAAGGCTTTTGTTTGAA
>CAJNDT010000518.1:42500-190078 GCA_905221615.1 Symbiodinium sp. CCMP2592
ACAGATCCGTGTGCTGCAGCATAAGGAGAAGCAGCGGCGCGAAGCTCTTAAGGACCTGCGTTTTGCCGAGTCGGCAAGGGCCAAGAGCGAGTCACCAAGGAAGTGGCGTGGCAGGGCAAGTCAGGGGACCAGTGCATCGCCCACAGATGGTGAGGGAAGCAGCGGTATACCCGCCAGTCCGTCCAGCGCAAAACGGACTAAGCCCGCGTCCGAGGCAGAAGATGAGGATGCGGAGTCGCTACCGTCGCACCCCAGCCAAGTGGCGGGCGACGATGAGCAAGAGCCGGACACAGATCCGGCGGTGTACACCTTGCAAGACGTCAAGGACGAGTCGCTCGACATGAGCGAATGCGTTAGCAAGATCCTAGAGGGTCTCCGAGGAGATGCCTTTTGCATCGCTCGCGACGTCGGCCTGGAACGTCTGCTTCGCCATGACGGCGTCGACTACCTGATAGAAGAAATCAGGAGGCAAGCCTTCCCTCTTCAATCCGAAGAGGCGTCCGAACTTTTCCGTCAGGGACAGCTCCTGACGGGCCCACTTGCAAAGCAACCTGGCGAGCCTATGTTGTCTTACATAGCCCGCCGAAAGCGGTGGTGGTCGACCTTGCGTGAGCTGGATCCTGATATCCGCCTTTCTGAAGCAATGAGGGCTAATCTCCTTGTTGAGCTTTCAGGGTTGGAAAGGTCCGAGCAGCTAATGGTCAAGACCGCCGCCCGCGTACACAGCGTGGATGAGTACGCACGCGTCCTTGTTCAGCATCACTCAGTGGTGCACATGAAGGAACGTCTTCTTACCCAGAAGGACCCTAGTGGCCCAGGTAAGACCTGGAGACGTTTCGACGCTAAGCCCCAATACCCTAAGTTCGGCTATATGGGGTATGATGGTAGTGCCGCAGAGTATGGTTACCAGGAACAACAGGAATCCGCAAAAGGCTACGGTGACGGCTACGGCGAAGAAGCATACCAGGCCACAGCGTCTGGGGGAGATGATGCAGATGAATGGATTGATGATGAGGATCTAGCATTGCAACTCAACGCCTATACGGCAGTGGCATAATATGAAGCTGAGATTGACGATTTGGATGATTCCTATGCCGAGTCAGTTCAGCTTGCGTACGCGGCACAGACCGCCTTTGCCCAGGCGAAAGGAAAAGGAAAGGGGAAGAACAAGGGCAAGTCCCCCGGAAAATCCGGAGGGAAGGTCGTGCGTAGCAATTTGACCATTGCTGACCGTAAGGCCAAGTTAGCAGAGCTTAAGGCAAAGAGTAGGTGCCTGAAGTGCGGTGTGATCGGCCATTGGGCCGGAGATGCTGCCTGCAAGTTTAGCGGTAAGGGCAATGGCTCCAAGGGCACCGCAACCCCAGCACAGTCTGGGGGAACTGCCAATGCAGCCGCAAAGTCGGCGGCGCCGAAGCCTCAGGCGTATTTCGCCGCAGTGGAGGAGGATGACACAGAGTGTGTCCATCTGTCGAATGCGAGCGCTGGTAGGCTCGAGGGTTACCCAGCCAACCTTGAGCTGACTCCCTCAAAGACCAATACCGGCAAAGGCCGCGGCAATGAAACCCTCTTCTCACCACAGCTTCGGCGCACAGCCGCCGCTAGGATCATGCGTGACAGCCCGCCTGAGGGTTCCGATCGCGTTTTCTCCTTTGGTCAGCATAAGGGTCTGACTTATGAGCGTGTCTTGTATACGTTTCCTGGGTATGTTCTTTGGGGACGCACGCAGAAGTGCCCATCCATAAATTTGGCCGATTTCTTGGATTGGGTCACGGAGTACTTTGATGTGCGTGATGATAACCCCATTAGCATTACGAGAAGGGATATCCCTCTCAGCCAGGAACCCCCGCCTGAACCCTTCCAGCCCGAGGTTCGCCTCGCCGCGTCAGCTGCTTCGTCCAGCGAAGGCCCCCGGAAATGCCGGGGAGGTTGCAAGGAGTTCAACAAGTCGGGGAGTAACGCATACATAGACATGCGGACCTGTAAGAAATGCGGCACCGTCACCAAGACGAAGAAAGAGAAGCCTGTCATAGACCAGGCCACATGCCCCCACACCTCCACCGAGAGGTCGGGTAGCAGTAGGAAGACCTCCCGCATTAAGTGCAAGCTTTGTGGGATGCTTCTAGATGAGCAGCCGCAGACCGAGCGAAAGGCTAGGGATGACGCAGCCACAGTGCTGCGGGAGTCCAACACCCTGGACTTCGATCTTCTGCGCAGCATAGTCGGCAGCACGGGGGATAGCCTCCCCGTAGAGGTAGTAGTTCCGGCTATTGCCCAGTTTCAAGAGACCATAGAGGGTCACTTCGTAACCGAGCCCGTGATATCCCGCGGTGACCTTCTCGCATACCTGCAAGAGGCCTTAGACGATCACTCTGCGCCATCGACCAACAACAGTTGGGAAGTGGCGTCGGCGAGATCGCGCTCCTCGAGGGCCTCCGCGACGAGGCACGCCTTCGTGGCTTTCACTGAGGGGGTCACAGATATCCATCCGGCTTTGGTTGATTTGCCCGTAGTAAATATCTACGAGGATAAGCACGTATACGCCGTGTTGGATGAGGGCTGTAACTCGACTGTTCACGGTAGCGATTGGATAGCAAACGCGGCGGGGAAACTTGCGAACTTCGGTTACAGCACGAGGTTTAAACCTGAGGGCAATCGTACCTTCAAGGGTCTTAGCGGCGCTACCGAGACCTTGGGTAGCAGGACCATACCTTTCTCTATAATGGGATTGGAGCAGGACTTGAGAGTTCCGGGCGTCCTTGATTCGCATGAGATTAAGGGTACAGCCCCTCTCCTTTTGTCCCTTTACGCGCAGGCCCAGCTTGGTATAACCAAAGATCTTCGGTTTGGTGAGTGTGGTGTTAGACTTCCTTCAGAGGATAGCATCATTAGGATCAAGCTGTGTCGGACACATGACTCAGGGCTGTTATGCATAAACATAACAGAAGGCTTGACCCAGGTGAAACAACCCCGTCTCATAAAGAGCTTCCAAATTCCCTCGCCGCCAGTTCCTATATTTAGGTCTGCCGCCGCCGCCGCCTTAGCTCACTCAGAGTCCGTGAGCGGATCACCCCGAGATGCAACAGCGGCAGATGACGCAGTGGCAACAAGTCGCAGTCACAGTACTGTAGATGCAGGCCATGGTCATAGCACTGTAGGCGTAGGCCACGGTCACAGCTTTACAACGACAGCTGAGAATCGCAACAACACCAAGCGACGCATAAGCGTAGCGTTTCCGAACCATTGCATGGTAGGCACGTCCGTAGGAGACACGGAGCCCACCGCGATGGCCGCAGCAGAGGGGCAGCTGCCTAAGAAGGCGCCCCCGACGGCAAAGGCTGCACCGAAGGTTCTTGCAGCGCCGGACCCTGGCCACAGTGCCATGGCGAAGTCACCAGCGGTCGGCCACAGTGCCGCACCGGCAGGAGGCACTTTCTCTGCGCCTGCGCCTAAGGCGCCGCCTGGAAGTGGACTGCCCAAGAAGGCGCCTCCCACGGAGAAGGCCAGGCCTGGGGATAGCCCAGGGATTCCGCCAGCAGCTCGTGCCACAGTGCACCCGAAGGAGATTGCAAGAGGGCACCGCGAGCTGGCCGAGTTTGATGCGGTTGTGAAGAAGGACCCGCATGGCAGGAACCTGGTTATAATGGCAGGTGGAGGACCCCACGGTCCGGAGCTCGACACGCCTCTCCCAGCATCCGTGTATAATCCGGATTTGGCCTTGCAGCCGTATTATGCGGGGGACATAGCGAACCCGGACATCATTATTGATGTTTTTACCTGGGGCTATGAGCACCATGCCTGGCTGCAACGCGTCAGAGGGAAGTGGGCAGCAGCCGAGCTCTTCGCACAGCACGAAGAGATGGAAACGCATGCAACCACGACGTATGCGTCAGCCACCAGCTATATGCTGGTGATGTTGGACATGGTGTGGCTAAAGGACGATCGCAAAGACGATCTGACGCCTGCAGAAGCCCAGCAGCGCAACGATGAACAGCGCGACCGCACAAAGCATGTTGGGTCAAACCCCGATATAATTCGGGAGCACGCAGACCATCCCAATTTGATTGCCCACGTCAGGCACATCTTGGCGAACGTCCTCGACGCCAAGGATGCTGGGATTCGGTCCATAGCCGTGCATGTTGTTTGCAAGGCCAACAGACATAGATCTGTTGCGGCGGGTATCCTTACCCATGCGACGCTTTTGGAGCTTGTGCCGGATTGCTCCGTCAGCCTCACTCACATGAGTGCAGCGAACAGTTGGCCGTTCATGGGCAGCAAAGCGTGCAAAGGGCAGTGCCCCAAGTGTTTGCACCGCGCCCCTGGCATAGCCCAGGAGGTTGAGGAGCTTACGAAGTCCTTCGTCGACGCCGTCCGCATAGACGGACCGGAGGACAATGAGTGCATCCTTGTCGTGGAGCCGCAGTGTGCACGCCCTAGCTGATGATCAGCCTACATATGCTGAGCGGTTTCATGCACGCCTGCTTGCAGAGGGCCGCATACAGGCACCGGTGACGGGGGTAGGTCCCCTTGATAGACCTCCCCTGGCAGGCGAAACCGCGTACCAGGCTGCAACCCGCATGGGGCTGGTCGGCAAGACACATACATCGTATGTGGCCAAGTTCGACCCCAACTCGCTCACTGCGGCGATGAATCGCGCACAGGGCACAGCCCCTGGAGGACGCTTGCCTTCGGTTACCTTTAGCTCGGGTCCTAACCCTGCTAGTTCTAGCGTAGGTGCGTCAGCCAAGGGCGGAGCGGCCCCCATAGTGGGACCGAAGGACACACCGACACCGCCGCCGGCAAAGTCCGGTGGGGCACAGGACCGCGCAGCGACGCCGACAGGGTCGTCGGCTCGGATTCGCAGGCTCGAGGCCGAGGTCCACGACCTCACCGATGCGAATCGCTGCCAAGAAAGCACTATAAGTGACTTGAGAGAGGCCCTCAGCAATGTGAAGCGGCAGCGCGATAATGCGTATGATCGGCTGCAGGACATGCGCGAGAGGGCAGAAGACGCGGAACGCCGGGCCGATAGGGCCGAGGTGGAGCTTATAAGAGGCTCACACGCCGCTCCAGATCGCGTCGCAGGCGGAGGGATAGTTCCTCCTCGAGCAGGGACCATCGCCGCGACCGCACCCGAGAAAGGCGGCGAATGGAATCCAGACCTCGGGATAGGTCCGAGGCTCCGACACGCCAACGCACCTCCCGTTGGGGTCGCGTCCGCGACCCAGGCGACGACCGCGAGCGCATTCGTGCAGGCCGGGACACAGCTCCTGAGCGTGAGCGCACGAATCCTCGCCCCTCTGCACGGCCGGAGGTGGAGTATGAGCCCGACAAAGGCAAGGGCAAAGGCAAGGCTGCACCCCACAGTGTGTACGACGAGGTCGAGTACGACGACGGCACAGGTGCAGGTGACTGGGATCCACCGGGACCCAGGAGCAGCCTTGGAGGCAGCAGGCGCCCGCCTGAACCGCCGGAGCCACCGCGCTTCCGAGGCAGTGCTGGTTACCATAGGTTCCCAGAGCGCGAGAATCCGCACCGCCCCATGACAGCAAAAGAGTCATGGTGGTACTTCCACGGCGATAGGCCGTCGGACGAGTGGAATGACGCGGAATGGGCAGAATTCCGTCGTCAGTTCCCGAAGCCCCCAGGGCAAGGCAAGCTCGTCGAAATCGACGAGAGGATCCTGGCCATCGACGTTGGTGCCATTGGACTCAGCCCCGACACAGGTTTCGGGTGGAACAGGCGCATCGTGTTCCAGGACTTTCCTGATGGTGTGCTGACCGCCCTATACGAGGTGATGTGCGAGAAGCAGGCGCCAGCGTGCTGGATCGGTCCATATGCACCGAGGCGCTTCTGGGCTGGTGACAAAAATCACCATGAGCTCAGCGAACGGCACAACATAAAGTGCACTGTGGTCACCCGCCACACAGGCCGTTCGTATAAGCCGACGGGCAAGCTACGGGACATAGATCCCATAGGATATTTGTTTTCCCATCTGGACCCCTCCGACGGCACCAGTTGGACGTATGAAGGCGCATGCTTTCCGCCGGGGTCAGACTCCGAGAAGTTGCCCACCGAAACCGGTGGAGCCGAGCAGGCCTGCCCGACGCAGGAGCCGACGGAAGACGGCGCATACGTCGCGCTTTGGGTCTTTCCCTTGGCGTTCGACGCGGCCACGGTGCCCCATCAGATCGAGGACACAGATGCCTTGAGTGGCGTGTATATCCCGGGCACAGACCCGCGGGCGTCGCGCATTGCCACCTCTGCCAGCCCGGGCACAGTCCCGGAGGGTGACGTTTCACCCATGGAGGAGGACGGAGCAGAGCGCGATGCAGCATACATGGCCGTCTGCAGTGGGGAGTGGGTAGGACAAGCCAGCCAGATTTCTTTTCCAAACTCTGATCCTCCCGAAGACCTGCCCCACAGTAGCAGCGCAGCCTCTGGGCCCTCAGCCGCTAGCCTAAAGAAGCTTAGCAAGGCCCAGTCCAAGTACCTCACCTCAAGCCTTACCGAAATGGTAGCGGGAGACGAAGTCTTAAAGGCAATCGTGTACAACGCTGCCATGCGAGAAGCTGATCACCTGATTAGATTGCATGAACCCTCGGCACAGGTCCTCGCGAGCGTGATCAACGAGAGGCAGAACGGGCCACCGGGCCTCGTGGTTGCCAGGTTTGAGACTTCCACAGAGGAGTTGTGTTTGGAGCTTGAGTGTGTAGCCGATACCCTCAACATTCCGATCATATTGGTTACCCCGAACGGCTATCCAATGCTTGAGGACACTGTTACCTTGAGGGGAGACATGCATATCTCAGGCATAGGCCCAGAGATTGGAAAGGCTTTGGACCTCTTCCAAGCATGGTCAGAGTCTTACGGGTATATACCCCGTAGCTATGTTGATACGGATAGTACTGACTTTTGGAACCTTTGTCGTACCATTTCTGAGGAGTACTATATCAACGCATTTAGCCGAACTTGCTTTGTCGGCGACGCCCAGGACACAGATCCTGAGGACATCAGCGAAGCAGAGCTGGTGCCCGACGCTGAGATGCCTCAGCGAGGTGTCCCTGATGGGATGGACGATGCCGGTGGCGCACTGACGCCCGAGGAGAGAGAACGCCTCATTTTGGAACAATTCCCGTTTCCCGGAACTCCGAACACAGAGGCAGAGCGCCGAGCGGCGTGGAGATCGTTACCGCAACGAGTCCGGGTAGCTATAAGGCGCCTGCACCGATCGTTTGGCCATCTGCCAAACGCAGTCCTGATACAGGTTCTGAAGCAGGCCCGGGCGAGCAAAGATTTCATCGCCGCTGCCGGACTTTACAAGTGTAAGGTCTGCCTGGACACAGCTCCAGTGCCCAGGCACCATCCTGTCGCAGGTGATAGCGTGTTTCCAAAGGAATTCAACCATACGATAGGAATGGATGCGCTAGAGGTCAAGGACTTCTTCGGAAATCGCTATACTGCTGTCAATATAGTTGACATGGGAACCAGTTTCCAGCAAGTTGTGCTCGTGAAATCTGGGGGTGGTAATCCAAGTGCCCGCCAGTGTGTGAAATGCCTGATTGACAGGTGGATCAGCTGGGCTGGACATCCCAAAGTCATAACCACTGACAGAGGGACGCACTTCAGGGGAGAATTTTCAGAGTATTTGGCACAGCATGGTATAATCCATAAGAACGCCCCTCTCGAGAGTCCGCAGACTATTGGAAAGGTCGAACGTCATGGTGGACTTGCTAAGGCCATCATTAGAAAAGTCGCGCAGGAGACTCAGCCCTCGAATATCGAGGAGATGGAGGCGGTCGTTACCGAGAGCGTTACTACTAAGAACGAGCTTAGTAGGCACCAAGGGTTTAGCCCAGCACAACACGTGTTGGGAAAGCAGCCTCGAACACCGGGCTCCGTGCTAGATGAATCCGAAAGTCTTGGTACATTGTTCACCAAGTATGATGAGACGAGTGTATACTACATTCGGCACAGAGCGCGGCAGGAAGCCAAGAAGGCCTTTGTTCATTTAGAGACTTCCCGCAAAGTGGCCAAAGCGTTACAGCGTAATGCAGCTCCTCTAGACACTGATTATAAGGTTGGTGATTTAGTTATCTACCGTCGGGACAACGTCCCTGGCAGCCCAGGAGTCGTATGGTCCACGGTTAGCCGCGTCATAGGACGTGAGGCAGAGAATGCGTACTGGGTATTACACGAGAATATCCCTGTACTTGTGAACGCTAGGAAGATGCGCCCAGCTGATGAAATCGAAGTTGCAGCGCACCGCGTTTTGGCAGGTGAACCAGTGCTTCCGGAAGCCATCGTACATGGGCCGGAACAAAGGTTCCAGGATGAGCGCGTAGCGGATCCGGTCACAGCACCAGCGACGCCACGTCCAGTGGCTGCAGCTGCCCCGCTTACACCGGCAGTCGCGCACGATGTGCCTATGCCAGCACCATCGACGCCAGCGATGATGCCCGGCACACCGATGCCAGCGCCATCTACCCCTGCAAGGTTTCGCGCCAAAGATAAGACGGGCGAAACCGCCCGGTCGCGATCGCCAGTAGGAGGCCGTGATGACGCACTAGTTGCAGAAGAGCTTGATCAAGTAGAGATCATGGCAAAAGGCCTGATAGATGCTCAGGGTTTTTCTCCAGATGAGTGTCTGGCCCTCCTTCGCGCTTATGACCGCGACCGACGCGAGGCGTACACGCGCCCGCTCCTAGATGACGGAGATCCCGGGAGCATAGCCCTCGCGGTGGGAGTATATCGGCACGGTGGTCTTGTTGGTGTCTCTGGACCAACGCGCGAGAGACCGTCGTTCGCCATGTACCTCAACCACTACCTCTTGCATCACAGTATGCAAGCCGGTCACCATCTTCCACAGTGGAGTAGCGTTCAGCTTACCAACAGAGGCGCAGAGGCCCATAGAGACCTAGCGAACACTCCTGGCTCGTATAACTACACTATAGGTGTGGGCGAGTATCGTGGAGGCGGCCTATGGGTGGAAGAAGCCACGGGTACAACTCCCGTGCGTGTTCAAAACACGACAATGTATGGCACCGTCCATGATACTAAGAACAAGGTTCTTAAGTTTCGCCCGAAGGACGTGCACATGGTCGCACCGTTTGTAGGAGAAAGATACAGTCTCTCCGCATACACGGTGAGTGACCTCGGTAAGTTGTCTAAAGATGACATACAGCTTTTGTCGGATCTAGGCTACCCCATATATAGGGATGCGCCCAACACCTTTGGCAGGAAAGGCGATGGGATATACACCATGGGTCACTCTGATCTTCCCATCGAGACGTTCCTAGAGCGCATCCACGAGTACGGGATTAAGGAAATCGTAGATTGCAGAAGCCACCCGTACAGCGTTCGGCATCCACAATACAATTGTGATGAGCTTTCTGCCACATGCTTTGCAAAAGGGGTTGTGTACAGTCACGCCCCCGAGTTAGGCAATAGGAATCGGGGCGGGATTGAAGCCAACCTGCAAACAGACCAAGGGCTCTGTACGATCGCTAGAATAGTTAGCGAGGCTCACGATGACTTTCACCGAATACTTCTGTTGTGTTCGGAGGCCAGTTGGCGGCGATGCCATCGGCGAGATATCGCCCAGCACATATGGCTCGAGCATTCGAAACTTGCGGAGCACATACGTGCTAACGGACTGCCAGAAGCCCACCCGTGTCAATACATTCCTGAGGAAGACGACGGACTGGCAGCAGCATCGCACACAGCTGCGATTGGCACGACAGTGCCAGCAGTTGAGCCCCCGGATAGTCGAGAGGCGGAATCCAAGGCCTTTGCTCTCACCCCTGATGGGGAAGACGCCTTCGGCTCTAATGTCGATGCTGGCTACATGGCCTCGCTCCTGGATTACCATAAGGCCCCTGTAGAGGTACAGCTGGGGCTGGATGCTGCCATGAAGACTGAATGGCAGAAGTACACTGAATTCAACGCAGTGGTCCCTTGCACAGACAAGGAGTTTAAGGAGCTTACAAAGGCTGGCCACGTGTGTATCCCCACCAAATGGGTTCTTACCGATAAGAATGAACACCTAAAGGGGACAGCAGCATACACTCCCAAGTGGAAAGCACGCTTGGTCGCATGTGGAAACTTCGAGCATATCTCGAATGAGGAGGATATCAGGGCAGACAGCCCTACGGCCGAGCCGGAAGGTATAGCCCTTCTGTGTTCATGGGCGGTTTCGTTGGCCCTGCGGCTCAAAGCAGCCGATATAACGAACGCATACTTCCAAGGGAAACCCCTTGAGCGCCTCCTCATTCTTCGGGTTCCCAAACACCCTAAGGGTGTGCCCGATGCAGAGATTCAGCGAGCCGGGTATATGATTGCCCGAGTACCCGTGTACGGCACCACCGACGCGGGTCGGAACCTTTACCTCCGTATAAAGGAGAGTTGCCGAGAATTTGGCTTAAATGCCTCGCAAATTCTGTCAGCCCTGTACTATATTACAGGAGAAGGTGGTCGTTTGTGCGCTTGCTTGTGCACCCACGTGGATGATTTCCTGTGGGCTGCTACCGCCGAAGGCGAGCCGGCTATCCAGAATCTGCTGGATAAGTTTAAGATCGGTCGCATAGAGACTGAGAAGTTCCGTTTCTGCGGACGCGAGTATGTGCAAAGCGCCGATGGGACCATCAGTATAAACTGTAGGGACAACACGCGTGCAATTCGCCCGATCGATATACATAAATCTGAAAAGGGCACGACTCCAGTCTCGAATGGCCAGCGCACAGCGCTGAGATCCGTCATAGGATCGCTGGCTTGGGTGGCCCGCGCCACGAGACCTGATCTTGCCTATAGGGTGAATGCCCTGCAGCAACGTGTTACGACAGCCACGGTGGATACGCTCCGTGAAGCAAACCGCGTAGTAGCACTGGCGTTAGGAGATGCGGATAGGCCGATCACGTACAGCGCTAAGTTACCCTGGAATACAGGGGAGCTGGCGGTCGTCACATTTTGCGACGCCTCCTTTGCAGGAGAGGCGAACCATAAGTCGCAGAGAGGCCGTTTCCACTATCTCACTTCCGCACAGTCGGCGGTGGACAAGAACGCGCCAACGCATGAGATGCACCTCATTTCGTTTTCCTCGTCCACCATGAAACGGGTTTGTCGAGCCACACTGCAGTGTGAGGCTTACTCGTTGCAACATGCCATAGAGCATGGAGATTCGAGCAGCAGTACTCGAAGTACTCGGCAAACTGCCCCGGTCACAGAACTGGGAAGAAGTCGCCAAGAGATCGATGTTCCACCTGCAGTATACGGACTGCAGGTCCCTTTCGGATCACTTGACAGCGTCGATTCCAAAGTCCTGCGAGGATAAACGCCTTGCCATAGAGATGTCCGGACTTCGCCAAGGACTCTGGGAAGAGGACGAGCTAACGCACGTCCTGTACCATCCCTGTGGCGATGAGTTGAGATGGATACCGACGCATTTACAACTTGCGGATTGTCTCACTAAGAGTATGAAACCGCTTTTGATCAATCACAGCATTGATCGCAATCTCGTTCAGGTACTCGATGTGCCCGCGCAAGCCGCACAGAATACCGAGAGTACCGAAAGCACTCCGCTTCGCGATTGAAGAACTCAGCCTAGAGCCTTGAGTCGCCGCACTCGGCTCGGTTGACTGCGCAAGCTCCCGGTATAATCCGGTGAAGTAGGTTTGGTCCAAAGCGATCAAATTCGAGCATGATTCGGACGTCACACTACAGATAAGACGGGTGTGAAATTTCCCTGTCTTGAAGCGCCGTGTTGACATGTCCTCATGCGAGCGTAGTTTTTGTGTTAGTTCTGAACGCACCCTGTATGACAGACGTCTTGGGCTCAGACCAAAAAGTGTGCTCGTTTGTGTGGTTGGACACTCACTAATCCAGTTCCTGCTTCAAAAGGGTTTAGGATTTAGGGTTTAGGGTTTAGGGTTTAGGATTTAGGGTTTAGGGTTTAGGGTTTAGGGTTTAGGATTTAGGGTTTAGGGTTTAGGGTTTAGGATTTAGGGTTTAGGGTTTAGGGTTTAGGGTTTAGGGTTTGGGGTTTAGGGTTTAGGGTGTATGTACTGTACAGTCGTAGCATTCCCATGATCCTTACAAACCGTAGTTAGGTAAATTATGGAACGTAAAGGGCATCATTGCCACTATTATCAGTACCCTTAAGTACTATATCTACTATAATTGCTGGCACTACTATTGCTAGCATAATCACTACTATTGCTACTACTTCCTACTATCTTTGGGCAAGTGCCATGAAGGGAGCCCTAGTCCCTAGTCACTTTGTCCACGGCCTCGAGGACGAGCGGCTCAATTTCCGGAATGGCTTCCGCCTGCCGCACGCTAAGCTTACCTTTGGTTAGTAGGGAATGGAGGAACGGGGTACAATTATAACTACTATTGCTACCATTCTTCCATACCCTAAACCCTAAACCCTATTACTACCATTCTTCCATTCCCTACTAACCAAAGGTAGGAGAAGGATTTAGCGAGGAATCTCAGCAGGGCGTCGAGCTTCGATTCTGAAGCAGTCTAATCGAATGCGGCATACCCATGAAACGTGCTTGTAGCTTTGCATCTGATCCGGCTAGACCGCCAGACTAAATCACACTGAGGCCAATTCGGACGCAGATCAGAAATTCAGCCTAGATTCCGCTGCAATGTAGCAGCGCGGAAGTTTCCCTAAACCCTAAACCCTAATCTCAACAGGAAGCTTCCAAATGCCACAGCTGTTGCTGAAATCCAAGGCCCGGCAGAGTGGAAATCCTCTACGACAAGTTGGAGAACCTTAGCTGTACTATAGTATCAGTACTCTAATATGTCATCATGTACTATAACATACTCCAAAATACAGTCATATACTTTAACATACTATGGTTGGCGATAACATATTATAATTAGCAAACCGAAGGATGCATGGTTGTTGTCCGCCTGCGATAGGTGTGTCGGCATCCGAGTTTGTTGGACCATTGAGCTCAGCTGAACATAAGCAGACATGTGCACACACTCATATGTTTCTGTATAGGTATACATACATAAGCATACGTACAAACATACATACATACATCTGTGAATACTTACGTACTTGCTCACTCATTCACTCACTCAATTTACTTACTTGTGCATACACATACATGTGCATGCATGTGCATACATACACACATATGCACATAAGCATATATGCACGTATGTGTGTATGTATGTATGTACGTATGTCTGTATGGCCGTAGGTATGTATGCATGTTTTGTTTGTGTGCAGTGTATGTATGTATATGTATGTATATGTATGCATGTATGTACGTATGTAATGTAGGCATATGTATGGGTACTTGTTTATGTATATGTATATGTATAAGTATAGGTACAAGTATATGTACAGTGTCTATATCACAAGTTGAAAACGTAAGAACGAACTATATAATACACATATACATATACATACACACACACACACGTGTATATATATATATATTCATATCATTATACACGTATATTTATATGTGTATATACATGTATGTGTTCGTGTATGTACACGTGTGTGTGTGTATGCATGTATGTATGTATATATGTATGTATGCGTATGCCTATACACATACACGTAAGTTAAGTATAAACAACGCTCATATTGTATCTCATATCTTGTGTGTTTCATGTTGGAGTGTCAGTTCCCAGAAAGGCTGCGAACAAGCGTGGGCTTAGATGGCGGCTCGAGAGTTTCACCCAGACGAGGGAGCAGTCGTATGGCCTGCCTGACTCACGAAGAGTGTTAACGGTTGCAGCACTACAACTCAAACACACCAGGAGGCTAGTCTCATGTCAAATTGATGATAAAGTGTCTTGTATACTGCATTATGCCATCGGTTTGAAGACATACGTAGCGACCCATCACATGTAGATGCATACAGATATGCATACATTGCTTTATGCACATGTATATGTGATTTTGTATATACAGGTATGCAGGTTTGTATACACATGCAGGATGGCACATCAAACACGAAACACGCACATCTTCTCTGTTTCAACAGCACGGACCAGCCAAGGAACACCTTCCAGCGGGATCCGCCAGAAGCTCTGAATGCTGTTCACTCATGTGTAAAATGAGACCTTTGTGGTTTTCGTACCTTGTGGTTTTATCTCTTGGTGTGCACTCGCGTGTGCATGTAGTTTCCGTGGACATACTTCTATCAGTCAGTATGTACTGTCTGCGTGTGTGCGGGATTGCCGTGGGGCGGAGTTCTGCGAGAAGTTACACCAACATCGGCGCATAGGCCAACTGCAACCTGTGTGTCTCTAAGATCTGCGCTGCCTCGCTTCACCTAGTGAAGTGGCCCAAGAAAGCTTAACAACCCACGACGGGCGAACTTCCTCTTGCTATTCACCAAGAACACTGTCAAGACTGCTTGCGCAAATCACGATCATGGCCATCTCATCATGCTGCTTCCATTGTTCATCATCATCATTCTCATGACAACGGCTGTTCACCCCGTTCATCCTTAGCAACTGTGTTTCACCTGCATCACCATCATCATCATCAATATCATCATCAGCAGCACAAGCACTATCACCAGCACCATGATGATCATCACCACCGTACTAAACACCATATTCTGCATGGCGGTCGTCATCAGAAGCAGTGACCATCACCAATGCCAAGACACATGCATGATAATAGCAGTTCGTGCTAACAAGCCAACCGCCAAAGGATCGTCTATGTGCGGTGGGAATAATGCTGTCGTTGCTGGCGGTGGCCGTGACCCTGTTGGTGGTGCTACTGGAGGTGGCAGTGTTGATTGATGGTGGTGAGGATTTAGTTGTCGGGGTGCTGGTGGTGGGAGTGATGGTCGTGGTGATGTGTATGGTATGGCTTTTGTACTGTCGTGGCTTTCTGTTGTTGTGGACTCTGCTTTGAGTTGCCTCTGGGATGGCTACGGTACTGGGTGCTGTTCCCATGTCTGCTTGTCCTTTTCTTATTATGCTAAGATAGGGGCCTTAACAATTAGAACAGGGCTTGGGGACATATTATACTATAACCATAATAAGGAACCCCCAAAACCCTATTCTCATTTTAAAGGCGCTTACAGTATTCTGCTTCTTTCTTCTTTTTCTGACATTTCTTGTTCTGGCCGCCTGTCTTGCTCTAACTTAAACCCTAAACCCTCTCTACAGTAGAAGCCTAAATAATGTATAGGGAATCCCAGCACTATTCGGCCTTAAACCGGTTTCCAGTTTAATGGGGTTTGCTATACTCGGTCTCGGGAAGTCTTTGCTCCGGCTTAGGTTCACCTACCCGGAGCAGTCGCTCTGGAACACGCAAATGGGACGTTCGGCGCCAAGAAAAGCAAAGGTATTCTAGTGGTCTTCGTTGCAGTAGTAGTATAGAAGGAGGAGGCAGCAGGCAGAGGAGGAGGAGAGAGAAGGTGTTGTGGTTGCTGCTCAGTAGTGCAAGGAGAAGTTTGAGGACCCTACAAACTGCCAGTACATCATAGCTATACTACGGTTGATGATATAAACCCTGCATGGCCCATAATAAGGAATATACCATAATTCCCATAGTTTAGGGTCCTTCAGGTAATGCAGGATTTATTTTGAAATCAAGTTGTACATCCCCAGCCAGTACATACTCTGGCAGTTTCATGTCTTGGAATTCCCACCTCAGTTCTGTCATATCGACTTTTGATGTGCTTACATTTACTTAATTTCCAAACCCGAACCCTATGCCTTTAGGCCCTGACCCGCAAAGCCCAACACCCAAACCCTAAACCCTAAACCCTATAAACCCTAAACCCTAAACCCTAAGACCATAAACCCTATAAGCCCTAAACCCTATAACCTTCAGCCCGACGACCTGCATGTGTACTGAGGTTCAGCCTCTTGTAGGACATTCGTGAGAGTTTCCGAAAAGGGTTACCATAAGGGTACTATAAGGGTTCCTTTAAAGGGCTCTATAAGGGGCTTAGAGTTTCCAAAAATTAAGGGTACCTTATTTAGGGCTCCTGATAATAAGGATCCTACTATTTGGGAATAAGGATCCCACTATTTGGGAAACTATATTAGGGTCCCATATTCTCGGAAACTTCCAGTATCGCTAGACCCCAGTATGGACGAAGAGAGTGGAGTTGATAGAGATCCTCAGCCCTTAGCCTACCTCACGGTTTTTCTCAGATTACCATGGACCCCAAAACACGGACGCCACTATGGACCCTAATACCTACCCTAAAACCCTAAACCCTGAAACTCTGTAGCCCTAAACCCCATAAGTCCAAACCCCAAACCCGCAATCCTGCCGTGAACAGGCCCAGCCTATGCAGAGTTCCATTTCCACATCTCGGTGCAAGCCGAGGCTACCTGGGTAAGATCCTTTAAATCAAAGGGGAAAAGGAGGGACCCTTAATGGGGACCCCTACCCTATAATGGGTATGGGTATATACCTAGGGGTCCTTATTAGGGGTCCCTCCTTTTATCCTTTGATTAAAGGGATCTGTTAGGGTTCCTTTAAGCTAAGGGTTCCTCGAAGGGATCTATACAGGGCTTAGGGTTTAGGGTTTGGGGTTTAGGGTTTTGGGACACGGGATCACAGAACACAGACCCAGGGTGTTATGGGATTGGGTACTGCCCCCACTCAGTAACAGTTGGATAATATTCAACATATAGAGATATTAGGACCTTAATAGTAGCGAGGCCCTGGTCAACGAAGGGCCTTAATCTTGGGATAGACTAGTCCGCAGTATGATTCAATGAATCCGCAGTCTACATTAAACTTGGGAGGTGAGGTTCAGGAACGAAGCTGCTGGGTTTGGGGTTTAAAGTTTAGGGCTTAACGTGTTTGTCAAATTAGGATTTGGGAATTCGGAGTCAGGGTTCAGGATTCAGGGATGAGGGTTTGGTTTGGAAGTCTTGACTTTTGCAGCTGGGCATTGGAACTTGTGCTGTGGACGCGAGCAACATCCTTGTCGTGTTGTGTGTTTGCGTATCTTAACGGGCTAGTGATGTTGATAGTTGCAGTGGATGCTGCTACTGGAAGCAGCAAGCATTCCAATTTGCTGCCAAGAGGTCGCAAACATAATGTGACTACGTACAGTTTGCTTGAGGCTTTACCGACACGGCCCACACGGCCCCTCACTTTGAACTCGGCAGTACCAAGGCCCAAGCCCTACACCCTACACCTCGAAATCCTAGTCGCACCCTTCCCACCAACACACACGTGCACGTACACACACAGAGACACACACACACAGACAGACACGGAGAGAACACATACGCACACAACATAGACACAACACGCACACACACACACACACACACCCACATGCACCCGCACACGCACACGCACACCCACAGACACACACACACACACACAGACACAGACACACACACACACACAAACACACACACACACACACACACACACCAACATCAGCAACCGCAACACCCACACACGTAGACGCATACACTCAAGAAACCCAGGTGGGCGACTTCCTGATGATCTCGGCCTGGCCGTTTCAGCCTACACGGAGTATCTTTACGCTGGTTGCTCGGGCCCCCAGAATTTCGTTGCGTCTTGATGATTTGGGTTTCCAGACTTTTGGGTTGAAAGCTTTACACGCTTTCAGGATTTAGGGATCGAGGGTTCGGGACTGAATTTGTGTTTCCCGGGCGTCGTGGAGGCAGGCCGTCAGAAGTGGCATTCGGTGACCGCTTGAGCTCTTTGGTCCGGTTGGGGTCAGCCTGCATAGCCCATATAATTAAGCAGTCCCTGAGCTCAAGTTACCTAAACAGGTGACTGGGGTACATTATATATGGTTAGTAACCTACTATTTGGGAGTTTCCTAAAATAGGGGACCCTATGAGGACCCCCAATAAGGTACCCCTAATTTTCGGAAACTCCCATTGAGGTTACTGGAGCCCCAGGCAGTGTCAACTTAACGGCCGATACAAGGAGAGCCCGATTGGTCAGAGCATCTCCAGCAATGCGGTCGTCAAGAAGGCAGTTGCCAACGAGGCGGTTGGGAAGTGATTCAATTTGCCAGCCAAGTCGGGATGTCACTTATTCTGTGGACGTTGTTGCACCAGCTACTGTCGAGCCCCGTGAAGTCGTTCGTAGGCAAACGAGTGCTGATGATCGTCCTTCTACAGAAACCTCCACATCCTCAGACAAAAGCAGTCTTGCAAGGTAGCCACCACAAAGAAGAGCCGCAGCAGAAACCCTATTGGTTTCAGCAGGGAAAGGGTGCCCCTTTGCAGCGCCAGGGCAATTTGCGGCCTCACGATCCCGATCTGCAAAGCCCGAAGAGCATAATATAGAGGTTGCAGTAGTTACCTAGAGTATCCCCGTACAGTACAGGCCCTAAAAAGTTCCTGTGTTACTTGGGACGCTTTTCTAACCATCGAGAAGTTCCTGTGCAGATCACCACTGTCTTCGGTGGCCAAATCCACGCCAGACTGTTGGAACCGAGCCGCCCTCAGCATCAGGGCGCATACCAAGAGACGTTCAGGGCAAGAAGCAAGTTGTTTCTGAGTCACAGCAGCCTTGACACGATGTACCCCCAAACTCTTATACCGATGCCTTGACCTAAGGCTCATTCCATACCGTCGCTACGAAGTGGTCACCTCTGTGATCGCTCCCACAGCACAAGCGGCGAAGGCCACTCGGGGGTTGGAGCACGGCTGCAGACTGCTTTAGGGCTGCAGGGCAACAGGGTTCTGAGCTGTGTTGTAAGTGTTGTTGGCTTCATTGTGAGACGGCTTTCGAGATCAGGTTTGTGGGGTTGTAAGTTGCATGGGCTGTTCTTTAGCGGGTTTATTGTCCAGGGTGCAAACTCCCTGCACCACACAAACAAGCCCTGACCGTTGCAGCAACCCTTATATAATGTAGGAGCGTCTTATAGGAACTATCTTAGACCCAAATCCAGCAGCCCTGAACTGCCACTAGCACGATCCCTGGCCCTTGCATGGTCATGGCCATTCTCGCATTCGAGTCCCCTTTGGAAATGCCTTGGTGAGTCATACATATCCAAGCCAAGGGAGACAAACGTGTGTGCCTGATGCAAAGTTGTCTTCGGAGAACAGCGACACCGGGAAACAGATCACTTCTTATGCTTTAAGATCAGCATCGATGAGCACCTCTCGGATCAACCTTGCCAGATCTCGCAAGGTGCACTTGTTGCATAATAGCACACGGAAGCTATAGTGCCTCCGGGCACGGCAAAGCCCGAAAAGCTACGTGAAATACTATATCGTGCTTGAACCCTGAACCCCACGCCTTTGCGTCTGAGTGCAAAAAGACTCCGAAGCCTCCAGCCGCGCCCAAAGAAGCAAGGAATTGAGCCCCTAATTTTTGTGATCATGATTATCATTTGTGTTAACTATTCGTATCATTATTGTTATTATTACTATTATTATTATTATTATCATTTTTTGTTTTATTACTATTGTTGCTAGCATTGTTGTTATTATTATCCTTATTGCATTATGTTGTATTATTACGTGCCAGGACCATGGCGCTGTAATTCAGTGGCAGGGAGCCTGCAGGGTTTGGGGGGTCTGCTCGTCCAGGGTTTCATGTCTCCAGGTTTCGGGGTCATATTTAGGATTCAGGGTTTTGGATTTCGGATTTAGGGTTTAGGGTTTAGGATTTTGGGTTCAGGGTATTGGGATTTAGGGTTTAGGATTTAGGGTTCAGGGCTTGGGATTTCGGATTTAGGGTTTAGGATTTAGGGTGCAGGTTATGTTACAATGTTTCTGGCTATCCTTTGGGGTTACGAGATCTGGGGTTTTTTTGCTTTAGTAGGATCTATGGGTGGATTGCTCTAGATGTTTTCGATGAAGGGCGTTCGTTCGGGTTCAGTGGCTTCACTGGGGAGAGGGGCTCTGAGTTCCCTTCGGGTCCAGGACAGACACAAGACCCCAATATGGCTGTCGGAATGGTGAATCATAGTATCCCTTCAGTCCACATGCAAATTCACATGTTGTAACGATTAATAACTCTCCCCCCAAATAACAAGACACATATTCTGTACTTATACATTAACCCCTAAACCCTACACCCTATATAACCCCAGAGCCTCCAAAACCCCTTAATTAAGGAATCTACCTTAAATCATATTATGGATCCTACTATACTTTAAGGTATATTCCTTAATTAAGGGGTTTTGGAGGCTCTGGGACCCAGGTTCATCGAGACCCGTGATCTGGGTCAGCTGCCGACGAACACCAACGATGGCAACTCACGCGAGCGGAGCCCTCGGAGAGACTACAATAGCTTTGGCTTTGTCTGGGGCTGCTACAAGGGCTCCTATCAGGGATGTCAGGCATGTTGCAGAGGTTCTTGAGGGTAGGGTTTCAGAGTTTGGACTGGTTTTAGCTTTCGATAGAGCTTGCGTGGGCTCAGTGGTTTAGTTTTTGTTGTTTGGTCTTGGGCTCTGAGAGTTTGGATTTTCGGATTAAGGGTTAGGTTGTGGTTAGGGTTTAGCTTGGGGGGACTTCGAGGGTGCCAAAGTAGGGTGAGGGTGCTCGTAGAATACTTGTAGCAACGCTTGACGGATTGCAGGCCGAAGAAACGCAACATTCACGGCGGTGCAGACAACCTATCCGCCGCCCAAACCTTCCAAATTCTCAACCCAGTATCGCGGCCCTGAGACTTAAAACCCTAATGTGTGCATTTCCCAGAACCATCAGGCATGGTTCACAAATCCCTGCAAGAGCAGCGCTGGAGGCATAAGAGCCCGAGGTCCTAAGCCCTAAGCCGTAAAACCCGAAGCCTAAGCTGTCCTTCCCAGCCCCTAAAAGGTTTCCCATTGTGGAGGAGTACCGCTTCATGGTGTCGGCTCGGTGCTCATCTCTCACACGGAACTTCCCTACCTCGCGGGGAGTGGATTTCTTACGACTCGGGTCCATTATCTGGTGGTCTTGATAACCAGGCTCGTAAACTCGCAGCCTGCAGCGAAGCATACGTCTTGTGTATGAAGTACACTGCCGAAACAACAAATGCCACTCAACTCCAATGGCTGTGGAGACTAGAGAAGCCCGTGGTTAATATCCGACATTCTCAAAGGTCGGGCATTCTGGCTTCCTTTCCGGATGCATGAATGTCATGAGTGTTGTGATCCTTCTTTAGTGTGATGGTCAACATCGTCGTGGTGTCAGGGTTGTTGTTATCGCTTTGTGCATGGTTGTTTTTGTGTCGATGATTGCTTTTATCAGCTATAGTAATATAGTATTACATAGAAGGAGCAGACTGGATCCCTTCACGTTTGATTCATTGCTGCCAGGACAACACCCGAACCCCAGTTCATTAGGATACAGCAAAAGCTAGATCCAGCATTCTAGGACCTATAGGACACTGAACCCCCGAAACCCTAAACCCTCAAACCTCCTAAACCCTAAACCCTGAAATTCCAAAAGCCCTAAACTCCCCAAACTTTCTAGACCATTCTAAACCCCTAAAACCTTAAAACCCTAAACCCTTCTAAACCCCTAAAACCTAAAGCCCAAGGCTGTTCGCTCGCCACCGCTCGCCTCGATCATCGTCAGCCTCGATGTGACCCCAGCCCTCGATGCGCCGGGCACTCGGGCTCTGGGGGCTACTGAATAATCACCTGCACTATTTTGGGGATTCCTTATTATCATTATAGTTAGTATAGAGAGGGGCCTTAGAAATAACCTTTGGTTAGTAGGGAATGGAAGAATGGTAGTAGTAGTAGTAGTTATAATTCTACCCCATTCCTCCATTCCTTACTAACCAAACGTAAGTAGAATAATCACCTATTAAAAGTTGAGGCTTAATCAAGGAACGGTTGTATAGAGTTTTGAGACTGGGGTTTAGAGTCTTTTGGCTTAGGGGTGTAGGTCTGAGGTTGAGCCTTCGAGTCAAGGATTCTGGAGATGGCTCACGGCAGAAAACCTTGCCACAGCTTAGGGTTTAGGGCTTATAGGGTGAATCTCGTCTTCAAGGTCGCGTTTGGCGTAAGTGCGATACTCATGATACAAACGCAAAATTGGCTCTCAGTCTGGATGAATCGCAAAGCAGAGTCCACTCAAGAAGCACAACTGCTCGACTGGGTGAACAGACGGCCACAAGGAAGCAGCCATACACAAGTCACACACACACACACATCACAAGATCAACCCACAAGAATTTCCGAAATTCACAGCCTGAACACCTAATTCCTTAACCCCTTAACTCGTAAAACCCCGAGGCCCCTACCCCTGAAGCCCCAAATCCCCGAAAAGCCTACATCCCAACCCCATGCAGGCCCCACCGAACCTAAGCCACAGGCCCATAATCTGTGAATCCTGAACCCCAAAATAAACCATAAACGTCCCTGTTAGATCCCGTATAGAAACCTTATAGAACTCCTCTGGATATCTTCTAGAACCCTCTTAGACACCGAAGAGAACCCTGCAAGAACCCTAACCCGTCTAGAACCTAAAACCAACACCCCAAAAAAGCCTGATTATACTACCCCTATGACTCCCTTACAGGAACCTTCAACCAACACACAAAAGAACCCTCATCGATTCCTTGCAAAGTGCTTACGAGGGAGTGGGAGAGTGGATGCATCTCATACTCCGTATATAATCTTCATAGTAGTCCCTATATTCCTTCCTCCACTCCCCCTTAAGCACCAGTAAGATTCCGAGCCCCTGACAAGCCCGGCTGAGGCCTACGCTGCTGCGCGTGATCGCTCCACTCGGCTTCAACTTCACGGAGAACTGCATTGGGCCGTCCTCCTGCCAAGATTAGGGTTTAGGGTTTATGGTGTAGGGTTTAAGGTGCCGGGTTTACGGGTTTGGGGCTTAGGGTTTATACCCTAACCCGTAAACCCTAAACCCTAACTCCTACACCCTCACCCCTAAACCCAAACCCCTGAACCCTAAGATAGGATTTTTTGCGAAAGCGCCGTGCAAACTTGGTGTCTGGGCCAGGGGCGACTCAGTGTACATCGAAGCGTGCGTGCCTGGACAGGTGCAAGCGGGGCAGGGGTTTTAAAGTGTGTGGCTTTACGGTTTCTAGGGATGGGGGCCCAGGGGACTTAGCAAGTAGGTTATAAGTAGTAGGGTTATAATTGGGGCAACGTCAATTAGGGTACTTATAACCCTACTTATAAACTACTTACTAGGTCCCCTGGGCCTCCATGTGGCTCCAGGGTTTCGGGGTTCGGGATTTACAGGGCATCATGTACGGTCTGTGGGGTGTTGAACTAGTCGGGCTGTCAGGACTGCTGGGGTTTGGGTCGCAACGTTTACTGGGAGTATAAACCTTAGAGTCTTGAATACGGTTGTATTATACCGCCCTCCCAAAGCCCTATTCTAATTCCGAAGGCCCCTATGGCAGTGTTCGTTCTTTCTTCAGGTTTTGACGGTGGGCTCACTCTTCAAGGGTCCAGGTACTGAAAAATCATTGCATATACTCTCCAAAATCCTAACCTACATAACTACTATCCTAAAACCGAGTACCTAGTGATTGGGTCGACCCTATTGCCTGGGCGGCATTTGTAAAGCCAGCTGCGTACGTTCGAATTGTCCGTAACGTAAAGCAAGCCTTTGGGATTTCTTCGGGCTACCCAGACATCCCAATACCCCTTAATTCAGGAATATACCTTCTTCCATAATATTAAGGCCCCTATAATTTAATTTAATTAAGGGGGAAAAGGATCTCTGGGTAATATTCTTCAACTCGAAAAGTTGCAGGTCACGCCCAGCGGTCGGAGCACGGCAGAGTTGTGCCGGCCTTGGTCCGTGTTCCATCGGACTCCTGCCTAGACCCTCCATCTACCCTCCATTAGACCCGAAATGCCCCTTATTTGGGATTCCTATTTGAGGGTACAAGGAGGGTCCTGGTGGGTGTCATTGCTTTAGTCTTCCTCTTGGTTTGGGGGTTTCATTGGGGGTTTAGGGTTTAGAGGAGTTTAGGGTTTATAAGGGTTTAGGGATGTTTAGGGTTTAGAGGTGGCGCATCCTATACCCGAAACCCCTGAAGCCCGAATCCGCACAGCCAAGTCAAAAGATTCGTCATATTTCCGGAACAGAGGAGATCCAGGGGAGCCTAGTATTCCTCATTCGAGCAAGAAAGAAGGACTGTAATCATGCGAAGCCCTCAACGCAGTGGCAGTCGCAGACTGCCTAGTCCGCTACCAAAAGCAGGAAACCTCGGAGCGAAAAATCTCCAACCTGATCCGCTGTGAATCCTGGAAACCATCCGTCCTGAATCATTCCTCACCTGCAAAATCAAGCCCGCATAAACCCAAGCAAGTCTCAGTCTCCTTGAGTAGTTGAGTTTGCATTTAAATTGTGAAGACCCCCTATACACTGAACAAATCCTTCTGTGAACGCCAAATGTATCCTTATATACCCACAAGACATCCCCCTGAACACCCTCCTCACGGAACTACAAACGTCGTAGTAACCGACACCAAAATGTTGGTGAACCTAAACTAAACCCTAAACCCCTAATATATATATATATATATATATATGTGTATATATATATACATATGTATATATATATATATATATATATATATATCCGGGTATGCCTTAGCATCCTGCGTCTCTTCAGGACTGTCCGAGGAGCACCTGCCGTCCGAGTCTAAGATGCGTCGGACAAAACGGGCTTAGGGTTCAGGTGCCTAAAAACTTACCAAGACTATTTCGGGGGCTCCTTACTTTAGTTCTAGTATAATATGCACCCCAAAACCCTATTCAAATTATTAAGGCCCATATATTAGGGTTCAGGTGCCTAAATACTTACCAAGACTATTTCATGAGAAACTCTTTCCCACTGATCATGTACATGCAAAGTAGGAGTGATTTGGTTCAGGGTTTAGGGCTTTAGGGGTTTAGGGCTTTAGGGGTTTAGGGTTTTAGGGTTTAGGGACAAGCTCCGGGTTCAAGCCTTTCGGCCCAACAGGGCGTCAAGTCACAGTCTCGTCTCTTCAGCAGTATCGTCACGGAAATCATCGTCGCCATTCTCTTCGTGTCCTGTGTTTAGGGTTTTGGGGCTTTAGACTTTTGGGTTTGGTGGGGCGTACGGTTTAGGGTATAAGGGCTTATTAGGGTTTGGGGATATTTGTTTCTGGGTTCAGGGCCTAATGGGTTCCGTTTGTTGGACCTGGTTCGGTCCGACTGTTCCCGTGCTTGTCCTTTTGTGCACCGTTTTATACATGTGGCGTTTTAAACCGTCTTCCCGTCATCTTCGCCACCCAAACTTTCAAGTTTGGCAGGCTTCGTCATTGTCTCCCAAGGGGAGATATGAAGTTCTGAACATGGGGCCGGCAGCACTATGTGTTATCATGAATCATCAGTTGAGGTGTGGAGTATGGAGGTTCATGGGTGTAGTGGGCTGCAGCTTCAGTACATTTCGCAAATATATGTCTCAAGGATAACCAAGCTGGCCATCTCGTGCACTTCGTTAAACGCCAGCCAGCCCTTTCAATTGGAGACCTCGGTTCTGAATCCCTGAAGCCCAGCTCCCTCTTGCCGACTGCTGTCTCCAAATCCAGTCCCCAGCCCTCCAGAAACACGCTTCAAGGTGGGACTGGAGGGCATGGCCGTTGGCATCCTGCTTGCCCTGCTTGCTTTCACGGAAGGACTTAAGTGGTTGGCGGGTCGGAGTCAGGGATGGGGTCGTGAAGCCATTTACACATCCAAGTCAGAGCAAAGTGAAAGGCCTGGGTTCAGATCTTTCAGCAGCTTACAGGCCCAGGGGACTTAGTGAGTAGGTTATGTAGAGTTGAAATACCTTGAATGGAGATGCCCCAATGTTTACCCTACGTATAACCCACTTACTAAGTCCCGTGCACCTCCAAGAGGGCTCTAGGGAAGTCACTGGGACCGTGTGCATTTGCGGCTGCTGGTCCTAGGAACACTGTGCTGCAGGCATGCAGTACAACCCAAGAGTGGCGAGTCTATTCCGTCGAAACTGGGAGCGCCAGGGACCGAAAGTATGTAAGTGCGCATTAGAGGGGTCGCAAGGCGCGGGTCATGGATATGGATACTTCTTCTTGTAGTTTTCTACGAGCATTGTCATTCTGCTTGTTTTCTAATGTCATCATTCTAATACTACCGTCGATATCACTGCTGCAATTTACTGCCAGGGTGCGGATCGACTCCCCCACGCAGACGCCTGTTGCCAAAGAGTGGTTCATAGAAGGCGCCTCTGCGGCGAGCGAAAATAAGGGACCCCAATATAGTACCATAAATAGGAGGATCCTTATTATAAGGCCCTCCCAAAAAATAAGGTACCCCTAATTTTCGGAAACTCCCACATCTCGAACATTATTCCTCAGGGTTCCTGATTATGTTAGTGCTATAAAGAAGCCCAAAACCCTATTCTAAATATTAAGGCCCAAACACTATAGTGCCGACACTTATGCCATGTGTGGTTGCAAACGAACCTCGCGTCTCCGTCTGAGTCCTGCAGAAAGCATGCTGGACAGCAGTTAGCTTTGTTTTTTGCGTCCTTCGCACCATGATGACAGATCGAAGCAGCAATCCGACATGCCTGAGCAGAGAAATCTACAAGAAGCTGAGCACACCAGCAATTCACAGTCTTCCGAGCTGTCCAACGCTCACCGCTGCCCTAAAGTCCTAAAGCCTATGCCCTACTCCAAATCCTATGCTCCTAAACTCGGCATAAACCCTCGACCTTATACCCTATTGCTTGCGTTGTTGATCTGCAGGTGTGGATGCCTTGTCCGATCGGCAGCTCGGCCGGGGCCCCTGCCGAAGCAAGGAACCTCAAAGCGCCAAACCGAACCGTGGCTAAGGGTTCGGCTGTCCGCCTGTGGAGAGGGCTGTGACTGTACTGGAATGCCAAGTATTCCTTGTACCCGGTAGACGAGTGGCAAGAAGCCTGTAGGTTAAAGCCTGTTCAGGGGCTTCCGCGAACTAGACTTCTGCGTTAAGTCAATGTCTCTGCATTAAGCCGGTACCCGCAGCAGTTGGAAGTTTCGACGATGGGGATGGTCTTTTGGGACCTAATTCCAGAATGGTAGTTTGTGTGGACCCTGTACATGAGGCTGCTGGCACCTAGAATTGGAGATGCCCACCTCAACAGTCAGGTTGGGGTCAAGCTGACGGCATTGACGTGCTGCCCATGCAGGACATCGTCGCGACTTTCTTCTTGCAAAACCTATAAGCCCTAGGCCCTATAAACCCCAAATCCTAAACGCCAAACCCTACAAACCCCAAACCCTTAAAGCCTAAATCCTTATGGACCCCCTTAAAGGTACCCTAAGGTACCCCTTATAGATCCCTTTAAAGGAACCCTAGGGTACCCCCCTAAAACCCTAAACAGCTTTGAGATCCCTGAAGGCTGAACACTCAGCTTTTAGTGGAGCTCGCGGCAAGACTAGGGCCAAGCTTGATCGGACTCTCCGTGAGTGTAAGAGCACCGAGGTCTCAGGAAGTAGAAGGGTATATGATTCGATGAAGAACCTTATGACTAAGCAGTCATGCCCCCGGATTACATACAAACCTTGAAGTTTCTGAAGGCAGCTGCGGCGTCTGAGAAGTAGGTTTTGAGAGTCGTTGCAGCTCTCACATGCGAGGACACTATGGTCATCTATCCGGGCTTCACTGGAGTCCGAAGTCGCATCGTGCCTCGGCGCAGAACATATATGACAACTCTGATGATCGAAGGGAGAAGCCTGCAAAGTAGCTCTAGCTTTCGTACACTGCACCGTCACCGTGTTCAGAGGTACGGCTGATGGACAAAATCCTGCATTACCCATAAGAAGGAAAATACCATAATTCCCATAGTTTAGGGTCCTTGGGGTAATGCAGGATTTTGTCCATCAGCAGTATGGGCTGCTCAACTCTAAAGTTAATTTTCGTGGGTTGCGGCTGAGACGCTCAGTTAGCACCGGGCCTGCCAGCATGCTCAAAGGTGTGGCGATTCCGAACACGAGAGATGGTTCAGGCGTCCGCCCTGCTTTGACTGTGAATGGGAGTAGCCCTCTATGTATACATATACATTTAAATATAAATAAATAAATATGTTTTTATATGTATATATGTTTATATTTATATTTATGAAACACGTACGAATATAACATGTGCACAACCGTTCTACAGCATTTATAATGTTGCATGTAAAGTGTTACATCTGTATGCATATGTATGGCTGTAGGCAGGTAGGTAGGTCGGTGTATATATGTATATATACATATATACATGTGATACATATACATGCAGGGTTCAGGCTTCTCATGCCGGACGACCTCGGTTTGGCTCCGAAACAAGTATTGAAAAGTCGCAAGATGTGATGCAACGCCCAAGCCGCCTTCCCCCCACCCCTACCCCCCCCCCCCCCCGAGTCTTCCAACCCGAATCTATGGTTTTGCTCGAGGGCCAGCGGGGAATGAATCCGCAAGCAATGGAAGTGAGTGATGCAAGCTGTCCTTACGGCCCCCCAAAGCTCTCCAAAAATGAGCCCGAAATGTGTCTAAAGGCCTCCCAGACCCGCAGCCTCAAGATTTCAACACTTCCAGAGCTGTGGAGGCCGGCGGCTACCTCGAGGTGCGCTTGCCCTTCGGCTTCGCGCCGGAATGTTCCATGGCCACCCTGGAGGCGCTGCTCCTGCCGCTGTTTATGGTGATGGTGGTGGTGATGATGATGATCGTCGTTGTCATTGTAAGTCAAAGTAACCAGGACCACGTTCATAATGGCTGCAGTACCGTGGCGATGTCACTGAGGAACATGAGTATGACGACGGTAGTCTTCAAAACGGCCATCATGTGAGAATTATGGGGGACAAGTATGATGCTGTCGATGGTGAAGAAGACGACTCTTCGGCTGGTAATATACATGATGCTGGCCGTGTTCGTGACAGATCTGATGGTGATAATAGTGATGCCAGTGACAGCGAACTCGATCTCGGTCATGAAAATCATGCGCTCGAGGCATCAAACCAGCACACGACAGCATGAATGCAGGTGATGCAGATAATCGTATACATTGCTGAAGAAGACTATGGTTACTGCTATGCACATCAATGCCATCCCCCATATCATCATTGACATCACCAGGAGATTGCACGGTGCTGGACTGCTTCATTTATGTTCCTTGTTTTCTTATCCGGATTTGCAGAAATGTACATGGTCTTGTCAGCCATCGGTGCCTTCATAAGGATCTCCGCTGTCATTGAACGACTTGCATGGATTGTCGTCTATGTTTCAACTACACGATTTTCGGAGAAGCATCTTCAAGACAACTGTGGACATCTGAAACACCTTCTGCAGGCTATCGCGCTTCCGATTACAGGCGGTTGCCGGGTGGTGCCTGGAGCTGAGAGATGTCGGGCTCTTCGGCTTCCGGCGTTTTGGGTCGGAGGGCTTAGGGCTTAGGGTCCATGTACTCATATAGTATATACATTGGCCTTAATGTAGTCCCTATATAGGTACATTGGGACCTATGTATCTCTATATGGGTACATGGACCCGTAGGGTTAGGGCTTGGGATCACAACTTTAGGGTTTAGGGTTTAGGGCTGCGCAGAAGGTTCGGGATGGTGATGAGACAAAAGGAGCTGAACCATCTGGTGTCGCTAGGCGTGCGAAGTTAGAGAATGTGGATTCTCCAGATGCATGGGCTCAAGCTCGAGTGCGTAGGGTTCGGCTTTACAAGAGGGTTTGTTGTTTAGGAGCCTAAACCCGTATAAACCCTGCTAAAAGATAGTTGTCGTGGGGGCACTTGGAACTGAACCATCCCGATTCATGAGCAGGAAACCTTTGCACCGCCAAGGAATGAGGCCTTGCTCTATGTCTTCATGCGCCGCCCTCGGAAGATTTCATCAGAGTTGCTTTGAGCCTCATGCGATGTCGCATCGAAGTACGGTTTAGGGTTGCGCCCCTCCGATGCTGTAGGAATCATAGCCTGACGGAGCTTGAAAGTCTACACTGGTCGAGTCGAGGAACACCACCATGGTCCCCCGCGAGTACGTCTTTGCCTTCTTCCTCACACCTCCGGCCGGGGCCTTTGCGATGCGGCCCTCGAGCTCCAAAGGGGAGTTTCCGAAAGTAGGGGACCCTAATATCGTACCCGAAATACTGGTAGTAGGATCTTTAGTTCAAGGATCCCAAAATTGAAGTTACCCCCCAGAAAAATCGGAAACTCCCATATTACCTCCCAGAGTCTGAGCTTTGTGAAGGGAACCCAAATCTCTAACCCTAAACCCCAAACCCCCAAAGTCTAATCCCCAAGCCAAGAAGCGCTAAACTCCAGAGAAGAGGCCTAATCCTAAACCCCAGTCTTCTTAAAGTTCTCGTATTCTTTCAGCCCTTATACTTAGAGGCCCAGGGGACTTAGTAAGTAGGTTGTAAGTAGGGTTATAAGTACCCTAAATGGAGTTACCCTAACTATATCCCTACTTATAACCTACTTACTAAGTCCCCTGGTCCTCCAAGTAGTAACCCTTATAGAACCCTGGTATAGTAGGCTTTGTTTCAGTCCTTACAGTTGTGACTCGTAAAGACTCGCTTACAGTGAACGTTTATGATTCCCTAAACCCTAAACTCTAAACCCTAAACCCTAAACCGTAAACCCTAAACTCTAAACCGTAAACCCTAAACTCTAAACCGTAAACCCTAAACTCTAAACCGTAAACCCTAAACTCTAAACCGTAAACCCTAAACTCTAAGCCGTAAACCCTAAACTCTAAACCGTAAACCCTAAACTCTAAACCGTAAACCCTAAACTCTAAGCCGTAAACCCTACCCTCTAACCCGTATAGTAAACCCAGAAAGCCGAAGGGCTTCCAGAGCCCAATGAGGCCGCCACTCCGCTTTTCAACGAGCTGTCGATCATCTTGCGGGACGGAAGAGGGATCAGCTGAGGGCTTCCGGCTACCCTAAGGCTCCAAAGTAGTTCATTTTTGGGGGTTCATATATAGAATCCTATAAGGTAATCCAAAAAAGGAACTACTATGGAGCCTCTGGGTAGAAGCAGAATTATCACGGTGATGGTGGCGGTGGTGATGACGATGCAGAATGGCGACGATGCCTTTCATCATCGCAGGGCCGTCGTGAAAAACTCACGACCATCATTGTCAACCACAGTGGCGCCATGTTGATGCTGCTTCTGTTATGATGATGCGGATGATGATGATGATGGTGATGATGATGATGATGGTGATGGTGAAGGCGCCGGCGAGCACCAGGACAAGGACAGAACGACCTCAACGATGATGGCCGTGACATGATTTGGTGCTGTCTCTCTGCAAGTTACAGTAGTGCTCATTTTGAAGACCGCATGCAACTGCTACTGCACCAGCCGTGGCACTAGTAACTGCGGAAGTCGTTTCCTCGGTGCAGTGGCTGCTTTCAGGCTTCTGCAGGTTGAACAGCTACTTAAGTAGGGGCCGCACTCTGATTGAAGCTGTGATCTCTCTCGTCGTGGAGGATCGCTTTGGCGCTGTCTCGGATGCTGCCGTTTGGAAGCCCAGGGCAGTAGTATATATGCTGCAAGATTCGCGTGAACATATGCTAGCAAGCAGACCTGTCAGAACGAGTGTGTGCCAGAGAAGAGGACAGAAGAAAGAGACTCAATTAAAAAGTGGTGCATGCAAACGGTGCATTAGTAGCAGACAAGCATCATGCAACAACACACCAGTCGTACCAACCTGCTGATTGTTTTCAACTGAATTGGGGCATTGCAGCCTGCAGGGAGGTGGCTTGATTCTGAGTTGAAGTTCAGCAGTTGAAAGGACTTCTCTCAACCCTGAACAGTCCTAACCGTGCACGCTGCTCGGATTGTCCCTTGACTTCGATGTATCCTGCTGCTTCGAGTCGAAGTTAATGCAAAGCTTCTCTCTGCTCGGCTCCTTTGCGGAAGCTAGTTACACCCTAGCCCGTAATAAATCCCTCACCCCTAAAACCTAAATCCCTAACTCCTAAACAGGATATGCTTTGGGAAACCGGGGATAACGGGGGGTTTCTGTTTCAGCCACCCGTGGGCTTGGCGTGGCGATTTTCGTTGCAGAACCTCACCTGCTATATACATGGTACATACAAGCCAAAGTAGCTACTAAGAGCATCCCTTGATGGTTCCTAGAATCACTCTCGTATACTAGTATACTAGTCCGTAGTCTACGAAGTATTAACCCCTAAACCCTAATCCAAAAACCCTAAACCCTAATATCCCTATATCACGAATTCCGAGGTGTCTATCCCTGGGTCCAAAGTGCTCGACAAGCTGCGGATCCGAGAGCCTGCCTTGCCCTCTTCTGGTGGGTTTTAGGGTTTAGGGTTTTTTCCATGTCCTCTTTTTTGCTTTTGGGGCTTGAAACACTGATAATCGTCGTCCTGGGGGATCCTTCTGATGGTTGCAGTACCCTCAGGAATTAGTCTTTTTGTTACAGCAAAGCTCCGAGGGATGATTTATGCACCTGCTAACTGTATTGATTGTTTCTAAGGGCGCGCGAGCATATAATCAGAATGATACTTTCAATCTATATAGTATAATAAGTTCTACTTCAAGTAGCAAGTCCCACATAGTCGTGCTTTCAGCCAGTGGCTTTTTTACGACGACGCCGGAAGCCCAAGTAAGTGTGTTTAGCAACATTACGACCAGAGTGCAACATCCTGACTCAGAACCCCTCCTTTCGAATCGCTAAGACACATGAATTGGGCCAGTCAACCAGAACCCAAACTCCTCCCCGGCCCCCACTCCCGAAAAAAGAACGCCCACGCCGCCCGCGCAGAACACATGTGGCTTCCTTTTGCCAGGGGTCAGTTGCTCTGGACTTCCACGAAGCCATTCCGCGAGTCGTGGGGGACCTGGTCGCTGTGGGATTGAAATTTATAGTAGAAGCCAGAAAGTTGGAACATCATTGTCCTCAGACCCTTAAGGTAAAGTAAGGGGATCCTAGCACTAATCCTCCTAAAGCCATGTTTCAACTTTCTGGCTTCTACTATAAGGCTTAAGTACGTTTGTGACTTAGGGATTGTTGGGGCTTCCAGCTTGAGGATTTTAGCTAGCCTCACTGTGTTTGGGCTGAAAGCTTAGGTCCGGGTTTGTGGTTTCGTGTTTCCGGCTTATGCTGTAGGCTCAAGGGGCACGTTTTTCCGGGCTTGGGGCTAACGGTCCTGATGGTGGTGGGCTTCCGCATTAAGGGCCGTTGAATGGTCAATTGGCGGGCCCGAGACCCTGAACTCCGTTTGACATCGTAGGGTACGGTGCGTGTACGGTTACCGCGTCTTTCAGATTTTGCTTATCCCGTGGTTGCCCTTGTCCTTGTCATTGCATTTGTTCCTTTTGTGGTTGATTGTGCAGATGCTCTGTTTGTTTCAGCTGTTGCTGCGGCGGCGGCGGTGGTGATGATCTTCGGTGCTGTCGACTTAAATGCTACAAGAAATTCAGCTGCTTAGAACAACCGTGCAGCAACAACAGAAAACAGCAGCAGCAGCAGCAGCAGCAGCAGCAGCAGCCGCGGCGGCAGCAGCAGCAGCAACGCCTTTGTCGAATGTAGCGATTCTTACTCTGGTCTGTGTTTCTCGGGGAAGTTTACTGACCTTTGCCAACGGTGCTGTTGAGTTGTTGCAAATGGCTAAGACGTGTTGTGGCCTCCGCCCGACAAAGTGACCCTCCTAAACCTCTTCCTGAACCTCCAAAGCCATATATGCACCGAAAACCTACGACACAAATCTAGACCCACAAGCCAGAATCCCAAATTCCTGATTTGCAAACCGAGGACCATCACCGTGAGCTTTGACATCTTGGAGTCTTTGCCTGATCTAATCGTCGCACCAGACCAGCAGGCGATCTCGTGTTTTTCGATTGCTTTCCTGGGTTTTGGGGATTCCTGTTATAGGTATAGATAAGTATAGTACAATAAGTATAGTATACGGCGCCCCAAAATCGAATTATCAAGGCCGCTTTTTGTATCTAAAGTTTCAAGGCTCGAGTTGAACTGAAGAGACAGCGCGCGTAGGACTGACAAAGCCCCCCGAGGGGATGGAGGGATGGATACTGTTGATGGACGAAATCCTGCATGACCCTAAGGACTCTAAACTATGGGAACTATGGTATATTCCCTATAAAGGGTAATGCAGGATTTTGTCCATCAACAGTATCTGCGCAGACAGATAGACGTGCAGATAGACGGACAGACAAAAAGACATGTAGATATTGCAAACTGCACACATACTTGCACCTAGACCGGGGCCGACTGGCCAGCGCAACACATACCAGGCAGCTGCTATGACGCAAAAACAAAAACTACAGTTGAATTCGCAGATCTTTATGTAGACGGACCCGGGGCTAGACTGACAAGTGGAAAACCCTCAGCACATGAGACATGATGTACCTTAGCCCATGACCTGGTGGACGAAACCTGAGAGGGAGATGCGGGGAATGTGTCTGCTGTGGTGCGCTTTTCTCCTCCACATGTCACATGTGCTGTTTGTTTGGCCAACTGACACTGCTGTCTGGGTGCAGATCGATGAGATCCTGATCACACTGCCCTACGGCTTCGTTCACTTGGTGGAGAAGCCGACGGACTTGCAGCTGATGAACGAGGCCCCCGTTCGGGCCGTGCAGTCCAACCAGTGAGCTAGCTTATCGATGCAGTTATGATCATATTACAGAATGGCCGTATAAGACAACCGCAGCAATAGCCGTATCAATCGCAATAACCTCAAATCCAGAATCCGAGAAAGCCTTCTCTTGCAGAACATGCCTCTGCGGGAAGTGGACTACCTGGACTACTTCCAGAAGGACGGGGCTATGGTTTTCCTCTTGATGCTCCGGTGGGTAATCGTAGGATCCTACGAAATCATGAGTCTTCAAAAGCATGGCTGCTAGCATCTGTGATAGCCTTTGTCTTTGAAGTGGGATCCGCTTCAGAAGCATTGTGAAATGCAGCCTTGCACTTGCCTTAGGGGTACTTAGAAATAGTTTTTAAATTTTGGTTACACTATAATCCCTAAGAAACAGCTTGAATTGCAATTTTTTGCTAGGGTTCTAATCTCAGTATAGATTATGGTATATACTTATAGGGTATTTTGGGGGTCTAAGTATATACCGAGGAGCTCTTGTGATGCAACAATCAGCCATGTACACACGAGTGCGCGAGAGCCATGCCGGCAGTCGAAACCTAGTAGTATCCTTAAGGGAGGGGGGTCCAAGGGGGGTATATAGCCTAGTGATCCCTATAAGGATCCTATAAATACCGGCCTGCGACAGTTTCGTTACACTTAGCATACAGCTACTGCGATTACTCTCAGTCGCTATGGCAGCGTGAAGTGAGAGCACCTTGTGTGTCTACTGTCGTTCCTTCGGCAGGAGACATGTTTTCCTTCATGTGGCATCATGTGTGTGCCTTTGCCTTTGCTCTTCCTCATCTGGGAGTTTCCGAAAATGGGGGGACCCTAATATAGTACCTTAGACAGCAGGATCCTTATTATAAGGACCGCAAAATAAGGTACCCAGAATTTTCGGAAACTCTAAGCCACGTACAGAGCCCTTCAAAGGAACCCTTATAGTACCCTTATAGTACCCTTATAGTAACCCTTTAAAGGAACCCTTTTTCTGGTCCGGAAGGATCGAATCCGGATATCCTTGGAACTGAACCAGTCCTCGTGGCGGGACACTCAGCGATCGGAGAGCTCTTCGGTGTTTAGGGTTTAGGGTTTAGGGCCTAAGCCCTGAACCCTAAACCGATACCCTTACTTACGGATTTTATCGTCTTAGGGCGGGTGTAGGGTTTAGCTTGTCCCCTCTCGCCGCCAGAGAATGTCCCTAGTCCATTGCACCTGCGAGTTTCAGAAGATGTGACCACTTAAGCCTAATCTCGAAAGCCCCAAAACCTGCCAGCCTGAGCCAGGTACTATAGGGGCCTTGATATTTACCTATGCCTTTTTTTTGGGGGGGGTTCCTGATTATAGATATGGTATAATGGGTGAGCCCGGCCTTTGATCATCCACCAGCAGAAGCTCCACCAAAGCTAGGACTGTGCAAGACAAACCCTGGCTCATCTGCAGGGTCACGCTTTCGTCCGGCAGCTACGGCTTCCGTTTCAATGTGCCGGCATCCGAGCTTTAGGGGGGAGGCGGTGTCAGCTGCGGTGTACACATGACCAAAGGAGCATACCGGCCGTCACCTCAAGTTTTGCTCATTTTCTGCAACTTCAGCTTCCCCATCTACGATTCAAGAATCCTATGCCGGCTGACGATGACAGTCGCGATGCCGATGGCGATGGCTGTGATGATGATGGTGGTGATGATGGTGATGATCCAGTCGGTCGGCCAAGATTATCTTCACCGCCAGCTGCACCAGCCCAAGCTAACTCATCAACATCATCACGGCCATCATCATCATTACCGTCTTCATCATATTCGCCCTCTGCTTCTTCATCATTGTACTGGTGCTATTGACGTTGATGGTGCGGTCGGGGTGATGGTTGTACGATGATTATGGTGATGATTGTGATGCCTGCGATCGCCTGGTGACGAAGTTGTTGATGGTAAATGGTACCGATGATCAGGAAGACTGGTCTGCGGGTCGACGGTCGTGACGGTGATGCTCTGATGCTGCCACGCACGACGGTGGCGACCATGAGCCGTGACCGAGAGTGCTCTGATCCTAAAACCCTGAAAATTGTAGTCGTAGTAGGAGCAATTAAGAAGAGCAGCAGCAGTAGCGACAATGAGGGCCCATACCCTCAAAGACAACTAGAACTCTATCCCAAGTCCCAAAGCCCTCCAAGGATGGTCCCTTCGCCACTTCCGACGTTTAACGTCTGGTTTGTGAGCCTCTGCAGCCGGGACCCAGGGGCTGCGGATCCGCCGACGACGTATAAACAAAGAAACTACATTAATCACATAAACAAATACGCAAACAAATGGACATATGTAGCAATGTAGTATGCACATATATATATATATATATATGTGTGCATATATAGGCAGAGAAAAAAATAAGTAAATAGATAAATATGTATATATGTATACACACAAGATCTGCAGTGCTTTGACCGGAAAGCCTGGGCCTCTGCAGCGTCCTCTGAGGTCCGAGCTACCCGGAGGGCTGCTCGCAAATCACAGATCCGGCAGTGATGGCCACGTTCGCAATGACCGGCCCTAAGCTCCGCATGTTCTCAGCAGCGGGCAGGTGGTTTCGAACATAGAGAACCCAAATACAGTGCCCCAAATAGTAGGATCCTTATATTAAAAAGGACCCCAAAATAAGGTACGAGTACCCCTAATTTCCCAAAAGACGGCACAACTAGACCTGTAGCGTGCCAGCCTGGGGCTCCTCCTACTCAGCCCTACATGTCTTAGTAAGCAACTAAAGGTTTTATGGGCATGTGTGCATATGTGCACGTATGCATGCCGTGCATAGATGTATGAAGACAGAAAGCACAAACGACAGAACGATCGTGTGTGCATATTCACAGTCTTTTTATACATAATGATACATATGCACTGACAAATACCTGCACATATGCATATATCTGTACGTGTGTGCTGGTGTGTGTGTGTGTGTGTGTGTGTGTGTGTGTTGCGTGTGCGTTTGGATCATCCGCCGAGTAATCGCATACACCCCGCAGTATCCCCTTTTCTCCGGCATGAAGACCCTTGTTTCTGAAGTTAGCCCACTGCCCTTGGCAGTTTCACTGTGTTACATGGCGTGGTACTGCACACGATGTTGTTGTATTCCACTAGTGGTCGTAAGCTCCCTGAACCCTAAACTCCCTAAACCCTAAACTCCCTAAACCCTAAACTCCCTAAACCCTAAACTCCCTCAACCCTAAACTCCCTAAACCCTTAAATAACTCCCTAAACCCTTAAAGTCCCTAAACCCTAAACCCTAAACTCCATAAACTCCCTAAACCCTAAACTCTTAAATAACTCCCTAAACCCTTAAAGTCCCTAAACCCTAAACCCTAAACTCCATAAACTCCCTAAACCCTAAACTCCCTCAACTCTAAACCCTGTGGAAGCCAGGCCAGGCTTCAACCTGAACGACCCGGCGAATGGGCTGAGCCGCCCATCTCAGTTCCGGGCTTTAGGGCTTGGACGGTTTTAGGGTTTAGAGGGTTTTAGAATGTAGGTTTAGGGTTTTAGAGGGTTTTAGAGGGTTTAGGCTTTAGGGCGTTGACGGTTTTAGGGTTTTGGGGGGGGTGGTTTAGGCTTAGGGGGTTTAGGCTTCAAGGCTTGAAGGCTTAGAGGGGTTTAGGATTGTAGGGTTTAGGGAGATACAATCCTCACATACACCTTCTACAGCACATGTTGTGCCCACTACCAGAGTGTCATGTCATAGCATAGTTCGTATACTTGCGTACACTGCGGAGTAGTTGCCCAAAGTCACCGGATCGCTTGAACTGCGTGCTTGCGTCTGTTTGCACTTCATCTTGAAACAGCTCTCACAGGGTTTTCGCGTTGGGACATTTTTTGGTGAGGAGGGGGGTGGCGTTCGTGTAAGCATCCATATGAAACAGGGTTCCCCACAGGCCCCCAACCATTCCCGCAAATTGGCCACGATCATACCCCAAAGCCTCAGCACAAGCAACTTCAGCGACTACCGATTTAGTGTGCGGAGCCTTCGGAACTTCGTCTTCATGTCCACGATACTGTTCACTGCTTGGCAGCTGCGGGTACGATACAATGATATATGAAAGACTATGAAGAATCGCCCAACAGAAGTCCTCGCAACTTAAAGCCCTCAACCCAACACCATCAACCCGACAAGCCCTAGGGCCCTGGACTCCCGACGCACAAAGTCTGAAGCCCTATGACCTTGCCACCCGGAAGGCCTACATCGCCTACACACATCGATACTTAAACATTCCACTTCAAAAACGACTGGACCTGTGAAGAAGCGTCCATGCGATTCAGACAGCCTAAACCAAAGCCGGAAACCGGCTCAACTCGAAAACCCTAATCCCTATAAACCCTAAGCTCCAAGCCGTAATCGAACCTCGAACCCTAAACCCAAAAAGCCAGAAAACCCAACAATCTCCAAACCCAAAACCCCATAAACCCCCAAAGCCTTAAACCCAAGAAGCCCTAAATATCCCCAAACCCCTCAAACCCACAAAGCGCTAAACCAAGACCCCAATACCCAAAAAAATCCCAAAGCTCTGAAATTCGACGCCAACGCCCTAAGAATCCCAAAACCCAAATTCATACCGAAGCCAAAACTCGCGCACACTCAGCACTGACTGCGGGTGCCCCTCGAGCAAAGAGTCTCGGCGTCGGGGTCCCGAGTCGTCAGTCGTCGGTTTAAGTAGGGTTTTTCGAGTTTAGGGTTTTAGAGGGTTTAGGGGGTTTTAGAGAGTTTCGGGTTAGTTTTTAGAGAGTTTCGGGTTTAGGGTTTAGAGAGTTTAGGGGCTTCAGGGGTTTAGGCTTTCGAGAGTGGAGAGGGTTTGGGGTCCTGGCTGGATTGTGCCTGGTTGTAGTGCTTAAGTATCGGAAATGCCTCCTGGCTGGATTGTGCTTGGTGGTACTGGAGATGTCTCGTTCAGATTGTGCTTGGTTGTAGTACGACTGTAGTACGGTAAATGTCTTATTTGGGGTCTTGGCTGGATTGTGCCGGGTTGTAGTGCAACTTTAGTACAGGGTCCAGGCTCTAAGTCGTCCCAGGTATCCGAAAGGCGTCGTGCAGGGGCGTCACCTTGGTGAATACAGTAATTTTCATGTGAATCGGATCTTGGCGTTGTATTTGGAACTACTATGGGGCCTATGGGTAGGGCTTCGGCTTAATTGAAAGGGTTGACTTGTGACCGGCTTTGTGCCTCATTTTTTCTAGGCATTTTATTTTTGCCCGTATTATTGGGCTTAAGAGGATCTTACCTACTCATATTATTTCAAAGGCTTTAACAGCACCTCCTAGTATTGGGCTTAAGAGGATCTTACCTACTAACATTTGTCAAAGGCTTTCAAGGCACCTCCAGTATTGGGCTTCGGGGGCAAAGTGGTCTCTCAGCTTCCCGAGCTGCATGTATGCGACTCCCTCAGTTTAAGGTACAGGCGCTGTGGGTGCCCGTAGGCCTGCGATGCCAACGACCGTCTCTATCCTTTAAAACTGAAGATGTGGAGATCGAGGGTTCATCATGTCCGTGCCCTCAACCCTAAACCCTCAACCCTAAAGCCCCGAAAACAGAAACTCGTGAGATTGCAGGTCGCCTCCCTCCTGGTTCTGCTGGCTCTGAGCGCATCAACCAGATGAGCTTCGGGCGCGTACACGCTGCGTGCATGGGAATCCAAAAAGTCTCAGGCCATCAGGCCCCAAAGTAGTTCCTTTTTGGGGTTCATATTTAGAATCCTATAAGGTAATCCCAAAAAGGTTTACTTTTGGTTAGCAGCGAATGGAGGAATGGGGTACAATTATAACTACTATTACTACCCTTCTTCCATTCCCTAATAACCAAAAGGCAGGAAGTCTCAGGCCATCTGTTGAGCAAGATTCGGGCCTCTGATGCCTTGCCATGGACCCCGAAACCCTAAACCCTACCACTGGTAAGCTAAACACAAAGGCGCTGCCACATACCTGGGAAGCATGGTCAGGCGCCATGCGCAGAATCGCACCCACATCCGCCAGCTTTTGAAACCGGTCAGAGGTGGCACGGGAGCCGCGCCAAAACTGACAGTGGTCCCTAGAAGACCATCATTGCATCATAAATGAGTTGAAACTCAGCGATGTTTTCAAGCTGCGGCCGGACAACCTGGGAGACGGACACGCAGGCTTTGTTGTTCAAGAAGTCTTTTAGGTGAGAGATCCACCGGAGAGATGCCGTGCTGTAGACCGAGCCTTCAACAAGTCAATGCAAGGTTGACCCCTTCAGTCGTACTATGGGGGTCGGACGAATTAGTAATGACATCCCCGTATGGTCCCTATGTCAATGTACCATCATGGAAGCTAGAAGACGTCCAGACCTTTCTTCGAAAGGTACTTTGTGCTCTGTCACGGCCTGCTTCCACCCGAATCTGGCACACTGAGGAGCGGCTGGCCGCAAGATAGGAGCTTTCGAGAAGAGCCAGGAAGCTAAATGGGTTTTTTAGGGTTTAGGGTTCAGGCTTTCTGCTGAGGTTCCAGTCCTGATGATATTCAGCCCGGTACACTGTCGATGCCACACACGAACACACTCCCTGTTGCAGGGGATAATATATTGGCCTGAGTAATTACCTATCATTACTATTTTGGGGGTTCCTTGTTATAGTTATAGTATAATGCCCCCAAAACCCTACGTAGCCCTATTCTAACTATTAATAAGGCCCCTGTATTAGAAACCCTGCCATCGCTCCCGCGTCCGTTCAGGGCCATTTAGGATTTAGGGTTTAGGCTTTCGTATTCGGACGACTCACCGCATTCAGGTCCTGGATGTAGCTTGGCTGGTACCCTAGAAACTTCTTTGCCAAATGAGCTTCCGAAGTTAACCTAAGTTTGCACTTGCACTGCCCTGACAGACGTTCCGTTCTGGGTGAGCCGAGTTGGAACCGGAAAACATCTGCTGTCGCCAAACATGCAATTAGGAACAGTGTGGTTTTTGCAGATCATGCGCTGCTGACAGCCAATAGACCTGACCAAATGCCTTAAAATTCCTTAAAACCCTAAAAAGCCCCAAAATTCCAAAATCCCTGAACCCAAGCCCCGAGCCCCAAAACTTCCGAAGTTTCAAGCAATGGGACCCCCGGAGGATTTCGGCACGATTGCGTGAAGGAGCTGCCTGAAGCCCGGCTCAGCGGTGTCAAATTATTCTTTAGGGCCTTGGGGTCATGAGGGTTTAGGGTTTAGGGTTTGAAGTTTAGTTTTTTGGAACTTAAAAACAGGGTTGCGGGTTTAGCATTTTAGGGGTTGGGATGTTAGGGCTTAGGTTCAGCGTCTACGCTTTTATGATTCAAGGTTCATGTGAGATCTTGGCGTGGCTGGAACTTGTAGGTTTGTTTTTACGGCTCCGGGTCCGGAGCTATACAAGACCCGAAGCTTTACTCACCTTGACTGGATAGGATCCCAAATGCTACATGCTGGACATACTGTGAGGGCTTTTTGTTAAATGGGACTATTGGAGGCGCTTGAACCCCTGCTGGATTCGAATCCCAGCCATAGATCCTCTCAGCCCTACATCTTAATCTTCTCTTCGACCTGATTCAGCAGTGGGACTTACAATTTCGAGAAGCCCATTGAGGGCAACTACGTACACAACCCCAGTTCCAGACCACGGTTTAGGGTTTAGGGTTTAGGGATCCTTCAAGACCGACTGCCCTAAACCGTGAACTATAAAAGCCGCAGCCCTGACCCGCGAACAGGTGCGAAACCTTACAACCCCAAAACCCGAAGGAAAGCCAAGCTGAAGCCTTTCCACCCCAGTACAACCTCGAAGCCTCATAGAACCTTTGTAGAAGCTTCCTACGACTTTACTGAACCTTTGTAATTAGAATCCTTGAGAACCCTTGTAGAAACCCTAAACCCTAAACCCTAAACCGCCTAAGCCTTACTTTAATGGGACTTGTTCTCCGAGGCTCGAGGACGGGAGCGCTTCGGCGAGCGCTGCCTCGTGGATGAGCGCAGCTTGGGCCCGCAAGAAGCCATATAAGCATGTTTACATACCCACATATATATCTACACACACACACACACAAACATATATATATATATATATATATATATATATATATATATAGCATTGTAGCACAACGTTTTACATATATACCTATATACCTATATATATATATATATATATATATATATATATATATACAGAAAGCGTCGCACTGCAGGCCCGAGTTTTGGAGCTTTCCCTTTCTCCTTTTTGTAAGCTAGGATTGTGCAAGAGTGTTGCATTTATTTGTTTACAGGAACAATTACTGAACGATTGAAAGCTCCTGTGGGAATAACGGGCCTGGATAGTGTCTGCAACATTAGATAGCCTAAACCAAAGAGCCAAAAGGCCTGGAGTCCGTGGCCCTGGCCCTGCAGCTGGGGGGGGGGGGGGGGAAAAAAAAAAAGTTATAAAAAAAAATATTTTTTTTTGTTTTTTTGTTTTTTTTTTTGCCCCCCCCCCTCCCCCCCCCAGTCCAGTACAGGGACCTCAAAGTGCAGCCCTTCTGAGGCTAGAGCCAGGCCTACGAACCAAGCCAGCGAGTTTCAGTAATTATACAAATCTGTAAAGTCTTCAGGCTTTAGGCCAAGAAACAAGGTCACAAATCCACCTAGACTAAGGACCAAGGAGAAACCTCATAGAGATCTTCATCTCTGTCATCCACCCCTATGGCCCTATGAGACATATCAAGATTGCAACATAAGGTTATAGGTATTATAATAGATATCACCTCTTGCATGATCCATATGTAGACCTTGCCCATGCATTCGTGGGCATGTTTGTAGATACGTGTGTCTATGTGAGCATTCAACTTGACAAGTCGCATGACATCGCATATGTGTTTGTATACATATATATATATATATAAACAGAGGAACCATGCATCTAACTGTCGTGAATGTGTGCGTATATATATATATATATATATATGTATAGTTACACTTAGCATGTATGTCTAGTCTAAGTATGTTTTCCTATGAATATCATACAACAATGATTAGAACCAGATCATTGACAGCTACATTGTTGATGCCATTGTCGGTTCATGTCTAAATACATATGTGTTATCATGTCAGTTCTACAGTATATATATATATATCGAAAAACATGTACGAGAGTGACAGATGTGCAAGTTGATAGGGATATCTCAACCATCGATTTGGTTTATATATATATATATACACACACGCGCGAATTTGTTGCGGCCTTAGGGTTTAGAAAGTTGAAGGCTTCTGCAACCCCATCACAATGTTGTGCTTTTGGGTGAAACACTCGGTTTTATCATGTTTTTTACTGGGTGATTGAAAATTACATTGTCAGACATGATGCATGCATTCCCCAAAAGATGCATAAGCCCTGATACGAGATGATAGATGGCAATCCCAATCGTTCGTTCAGATAACCACGGTTGAAACTGCGGAGCGGATAGGCGGGACCCCCCCCAATCCTATCAGGGATTACCTTATGCTTTCGAAACCACAGCGTTAGCAGGATATGAATAAGAGCAACGGACAGGTGGCCAAATCTTCATCGTTATGACTAAAAATGATGGACCCAAATTGCGCAGACACAGACAAGATGACAGCAATCAATGAAACAAATGACTCGGAAGACTGGTAAAAGTTCATAAAGGGCTAGAATGGAGGAGTGGTTCGCAATGGTTCGAGAAACGAAACTTTCCAAATACAAGTGGACATAGTGGAAGGCTGTCCAAACGGCTAATAATGGTTAGATATGATGCAGTTTATGTAAAATTGCTTAACAGATATGTATAAATACATATAACTCTTAAACTCAGATATGGGGAAGAGATGATGCGTCTCAAACACTAACATCACGATTGGGTTCCAACAATCCACCATATTGGACAAGTTGGGTGGCAAGCCCAAAAAAATTCAAGGAGGTGATGGAATTCAGTTCATTATCCCGAAGAAGGGTAGCAAGTTTGAATGCATGATATATTCTGATCAGGATACATGGGTGGCATGTCCAATATGTTCATCCTTGGCGGCAGACTGCGGATAAAAATCCATAATCAATCCCACTAGGTCAGAAACACTTTAAACTCCAACAAAAAATGATATGTGGAAATTCAGCAACTTAACACAAACATGGTGGAGAGCCAAGACTAACATCTAATTGTGGCATTTCTGTCCCAACTAACAAGGCATAACAGACGTTACACTAAAACTCTGAAAGATACAGTGAATGCCAAGATCCAGAAAGAGGTTATAACATCTGACATGTTCCTCAAGCATACCTACTGGGTCTAAAGAAAAATGGAATGGAAGGGGTGGCAAACCCGAATATTTCGAACAGGTGACTTAACAGCACAAATTCGACTGTCTATTGCATAACTGTGTTGATCAGTTACCATTCAGCATATTTGTAAACTTGCAGGAGATTTTGCCATTGTGTTCGATTTTGCTACAGATGAACCAAAAGTCTTGAGAAGCATGAAGAATGTACTGAAACTCGCTTACTTCGACCGAAAAACACGGGCCTGCATTCCGACGCACTCTCTAGAAATATATATATATATATATACGTATATATATATATATATATATATATATCATATGTATATGTGCACATATACATAACATTATGTATTATGTTAACATTGTAGATTTGTGCTGTTAGGGCGGTAGGTGGGGGCTTGGGCGTGGGGTTTGGACCGTAAGCACACCAGACTTGAGTCTTGAGGGTTCTACACGGGCTCTATACAAAAGGGTGCAAGCTCTCAGGGGCCAGGGGAATTCCAGTACCCACAGGCGGTTGGGGTTTGGGGGTGCCCAGTTTAGAGAGGTTCGTCACGAGTACTTGCGAATCATGCCTTCATTGCTGGACTAAGACATCATGTGTTTGCTTGACCCCGCACCTGGGTTCAGTATTTACCTTTGGTTAGTTGGGAATGGAAGAATGGTAGTAATAGTAGTTATAATTATGCCCCATTCCTCCATTCCCTACTAACCACAAGTAAGAGTTGAAGATATCAGGGCAGCTGTGTCTGTTGGCCGAGATGTGATCCTCATAGGTACCCGCTGGCATGTCGAATCTTTCATCCTGACACGACCTACGACCATCAACTGTGTGTTTGAATGATAGAACGAGGCTAATGTCTGAATATTGCAATATGACCTGTTGTGCAGGACTATTATTTCTATGGCGTTGTTCCGTTGTATAGAAAAGCTCGACCATCCAGGAGAGGAAATCGATTGCAAACCCCTTGAAGGCTATTTCTGTTTACCAACCGACAGGACACTTAAAGCTTCTTGTTCTGAACACTTCATTCAACTATTCTCACACTCAGATCCATGCGGTTCTTACCGGCTGCCCAATGCCCCCGAAAGCCCAAACCCTAATAAACCCTAAACCCTTAGCCCAACCCCTAAACCCTAAACCCTAATAAACCCTAAACCCTAGACCCTTAGCCCAACCCCTAAATCCTAAACCCTAATAAACCCTAAACCCTAAACCCGTGACCCAGGTGGGAAGCCTGCCCTGACCTACATCACACCATTGTCCTTTGCCTCACGGAGCTTGCAGGAGTTCGCCGATTCCTACGCCATGTTAATGATCCTTGCAAGTGTCCAAGGGGCTTTTGCTGGGGCGTGGGAGCGGGGGACCGGACCACTGGCTAGTTCCAATCGCTTGCAACAGACGATAGCGTTCGAATCCCTCACGGTAAACTCGAAACATCCTAGTCCTAGTAGACCCCCTAAAATTTAAACCCCACACCTTGTGCGGCTCTATATGTATCGGTAAACCTCAACTCTAAAGCATAAACCCAACAAGCAAATAAGACAGCCAGCACCCCCAACTACCCTCTACTATACCCCAAATACCCACTATCAAGGGCCATAAGGGCTCTATTAAAGGGCTCTTGGGGTCTCCTGCAGGACCGTTACACATCGGTAGCCATCTCAATCTGGACGGGGCGGCAGCATCAGTGGCGCCCTCAGAGGGTAACGGCTTTCGGGTTTGGGGCTTAAGGCGGTTTAGGGTTTTGGGGGTTTAGGATTTACGGTTTAGGATTTACGGTTTAGGATTTAGGGGTTAGAGTTTGAGGGTTTAGGGCTTTAGGGGTTTATAGGTTAAGGGCCCTGGGTTTCAATGGGGTTTCAGGTGCATCGCGCAAGGGAAAAAACTTGTGGAGTTCGCAGTCACTATCAAGCTGCAAATGAGCTACAAGCTGCATTCAAGACAAGGATCTCATTCAGATGGGACATAGGGTCCTGTGCTTGAGTTTAATTATGTCTCAATTAGGATCCCCATCAGGGAGCAAGTAACCATGATTTCTTGGGCTGGTCTGCAGTATTGACGGTAGGTCATTTGACCTAGGGTTTAGGGTTTAGGGCTGATGCTAGTTACTGTGTCTTACAATCATGCTCTGACAATGAATGCCGCATGAACTGATTCGCCTGCCCTGTCAGCACTCAGCTGTAGGAAGTGCGTCCACAGCTCTGTGTCAATTCCTCCGCCCGGGAGCATGATTTTCCAGCATTTTCAAAAACATGTTTTTAAGTCTATTACTACCCACAAGCCTCTGCATCCTCCACCTTTGCCGCTGACGAGCCTCTGCACAAGGATCCGGGTGCATCTCCAGCATCTCGGGCATCCGAGTGTCTACGATGGAAGGCCTGCGGGTAACTAAAACTCGAAGCGCAGAACGTGGCGCCCACTGCAGGAGCCGGTTCAGATGTTTACACACGGTTGTTGCAAGCGTGACCAGATTATAGTTTAGAATTCTGCATGTCAGCTGTCAGTAATTTACCGTTGCACACAACTATTGATAGCGTCCCTTGGGCCAAGTTAGATATAGCAAGCTGACCGTTTCACTCGTCAGGCTGCTGCTGGTACCCTGACGAGTTCTAACATGACCCCACTACATTGTATAGAACTCCTTCACAGGATGCTCCGGAAACGCTGATCTGAAGTGCGCTGCAGGTACACAGATCAGCGCGTGCTCCTGCGGGAGATCCGGCCAGATGCTTCCCGCCGACCATGACCGACCGTGAGAACGATCCAGAACCGTAGCCCGAAGGGACGAAGCCCGGAATTGTAACTTCCCCGAACACCGTTGCAAGTCATGTGGCCCTAAACCCTAAACCCCTAAACCCTAAACCCTAAACCGGCATCGCTGATGCTGCGCCACCCGCCACATCATGTTCGGACCTACCCCGAGCAGCATGGTCGTTTCGACCTTTGTCGGCGGCGCTGCGAGAAATCAAAACCCAGCTCAGCTGCATGAATGCACAAGAAGGGTTCGCAGTTACTATATAGGGGCCTGAATTATTACCTATATATGATTTGGGGAGCTTATTACCACCAACCAGATTAGTACAAAATACCCCAAAATATATCTATTCCAATTACTACGGCGCCTTAGGTCAGAGTACGGAAGTACGTCTTTTGCTCGGGATGCGTTGTATGAGTGGATATCCTGATGCGGTGCAATGCACGTTGAACTCCTATGGCTCTTGTGTTGCTCTTCGCACATCTTTTCCTGAGCATGTCGATCCACTCACCTCTGAGTCTGCCTTGTAAAGAACGCATAGGCAAGGAATCTGCAGATCCGAATTCACCCACAATTTCGACTGAGTAGGCCATGGTTTCAAGCTAGATGTGAGCAAGAACCCACGAAACTTGGACTGACGAAGACCCGATGTCCGGGGCTAGCTTGGGGCATTCTGCGATCCCCTGAGTTCTCGTAGCCCCGGGACTCCTACCCAGACCCTGAGCCAAGAGCCAATGCTGCTTCTCGCCGTTGCCGCAACGGCGCTTGCAGCAGTCGCTTTGGCATGGTGCCTCGGCAAGCATCACTATAGTCTCCTTAGGAATTATTTTAGTATTTTTGTTCGTATAAAACACAAGGGGATAGAAACAATAGCAATTATATTATTATCGTTCTAAGGGGGGTATAGATAAGACATGCACCTGCTCAGTGGCCAAGGTCCCCTTTTGTGCAGCTCAGCGGTTCCCACGCAGACACACTCGAGCGCAATCCCTCCTTCTCCGCATCCTGAGGCTCGAGCCCGATGTGGTGGTTCTCCTCATCAACGAGCTCGTTCAGCTGGGCCTGGTGCTCGTTGATTTTTTTTTCTTTTGGTCATGTCTTCAGATGCGTACAGGTTTGGTTTGGTGTTTGTTGATTGCAGTCACACTGGGCGTGCAGGATTCCTGCAGCGTGGAGCTTCATTTCTCTATTCAGAAATGGCCTCTCAAGCCCCTTAATTATTCTGCCGACGATGCGAAAGCCTACAGCTACTAGGTCTGCTACCCAAAACCCTAAACCCAGGTACTTCTGTGCTCCATTCTCCTCCCATAGGGCGCGAACACCTCCGATGACAGGTTCCAGACTCCGGCCCTGCGCCCTAAGCCCTACTTAGAGGCCCAGGGGACTTAGTAAGCAGGTTTCTAAGCAGACTTATAAGCACCCGAAATGGAGCTACCCTCGTTGTAACCCTACTTATAACCGACTTACCAAGTTCCCTGGCCTCCAAGTACCCACAGTCCCTATTGTGGTTCCTTGTTTGGTCTAACCACTTTTAGATGTAGGGCCCGTTAACTCACCCCAAAAAAGGAACTACAGTGGAGACTATTATAGGGGCCGAAATAATTACAATACTGTTCTGTGGGTTCCTTATTGTAATTATAGTATAATATACTCCAAAACCCTATTCCCAGGCTTGTTTCCTGGGAGTTTGTGCTCGTCGTCCTTGCGATTTGCAGCTGCCCTGGCACGGCAGACGAGGCTGTGGAGAAATCCTGCTGCACTGAATAAGCTGCAAAATTCATCTTTCATCAGTTTGCACAATCGCCATACAGCCTTTCAGGCTGAGGTAAAAGACTGATTGCAAAAGCTAAGATAGAGGCATCCTGACCTTGCTTATGCTTTCGCATCAATATGTGGAGATGCACATGCGAGCTGACAGCCTCTCCAAATTAACAGAGTTTGACAGGCATCCGTTGATGCCCTGTTTCATTGTTGTGTAGGCAAGAAGCTTGAAAAGCCGCTCTTGCCGACAATCGCCGTCGATAGCTTATCAAAGTTCAAACTCCGACCCCTTGGTGTTCATGACCGTTGGTCGTACGTTGTCAGCGTTGGCTTCGCAAGTCCTCCAGCACGATCAATGCAGCCGTACGCCTGTTCCTGCGAGCGTAGCAACACATTGAAATTCTTTCTAACACACTCGTCAACATCGTTGCTGTCAGTATCATTGGCGCGACCTTGCTCTCATTGCATGTAGCATGTCAGTGTTCCACATTGGAGTGCTGCTGAGGACCCTGTGCTTGTATCAAGAGAATTGATTTTTCGTGCATGCTCTTGATACCGCGGGGAGGTCACGTCGCTGCAGTACTTTCATCATGTCAGGCCACCACGAAACATTCAACCAATCATGGGGGTGCAACAATGGGGCATGGCCTCCTTCACCTCCCCGCCGAGCTTTCATTGCCCTTCTCAGAAATTGCAGATGAACCGTTCAATCCTCTGTAGTTCCTACTAAATTGCGGAGGCGATTCCATCTGCGCAAGATGAACCTTGCATCGGCCGAGGCTGCGTGTGGAGTGGTTGTGGTAGGAGGGTCCAATAAGGTAGTGTTGCATCTGCACTGTTTCTGGGACATTTTGAACGAAGCGTTTGAAACAGATATCGACCAGTTGTCGTTTGCACTTTTAGACAAAATCGTCCGCTAGCTGGACTTCACCGGGTTTTGGCTCCGGCCGGCTCCCATCCTATATGCCAGAGCGAGCTTCTTATCCCAAGGTGCAAACCGCGCTGCGGCAGCTTGGCAAACTAGACGCCTTTCTGGTCGAGGAGGGGCTTGGGTTGGAGAGTGCCGAACCACTGCTGCCATCAACGCTCGATTGGTTACATGTGTCAGTGCTGTCATTGGCATTGGTGGTTTCTTGTCACCATCTGCATCTACCATCCATGTAGTCCATATATGCAAGCAACAACAATATGTACATATTTGTATGTACATATTGCAATATCGCTCGTGATAATGCATGTGTACATATATACATGTATCCGTACATACAGACATACATGCAGACGTATGTATACATGTATATATGTTTATATGTATATACATACTGATTGAGAGCGAGAGAGAGAGAGAGAGAGAGAGAGAGAGAGAGAGAGAGAGAGAGAGAGAGAGAGAGAGAGAGAGAGAGAGAGAGACAGAGACAGAGAGATAGAGAGAGAGAGAGAGAGAGCGAACAAAGGAGTTTCGTGCGGGGCAGACTTGAGTAGTTCGTTGCCACTACTGGTTGCAATGCCTGTTTCGTAAACGTTCATGTATATAGACCTTGATAAGAATGCTTTCAAGCCTTTGGGCCCCCACATGGCACGTTCCGTGCTGCTCCTGCCTCTTGGAGGACTGCACTTTGGGGGCAGAGGGCTTCAAGCAGCTCGAGGAGGCATGCAAAATATGGGGCCTTAGTAATTCAAATGGGGTTTTGGGGCCCATTCTACTACAATTGCAATATAAGGACCCCCGAAATAGTCCCCTATACTACCATGCATCATTCCATCAGTCTGGCAATCAATGTGTTGATTATGCTCGCTATTAGTGATATTGCTACATGCTAGTGGAAATTATGATTGTGACGATTACCGCGATGCCGTGTTGTTAATTGTATAATTAATCAGCTGCCTCTTCAAAAAAAGATAGATAGATAGATAGAAAAGTAGATCTGTAAACACATGTTTGCAAAGCATATTTCTTGAAATCAGGGAACCCGAGGCTACGGGTGAGTGACCCCCTTGCGGCGCGACTTGCATGTTTAGGGATAGGGGCATAGGGCTCACTAAACGAAAGCCTCAAGTTTGAGTCGCCACGATGTCAGCGGTGCATTTGTTGTGCCAGATTGATCTCGCCGCACAGGGGTGAGGGCAATGAAATTGTTGTGTGCTGTGGTGCTTCCGGCGGGTTTGTACACCTAGTTTACGCAGGGTTTGCGCGCAAAACAGAGGCCTGCATAATTACCCATAGCATTCCCTGGGGCTCCTCGTCATTGTCTTAGTATAAGATACCTTGAAATCGAGGCCCTACATCAGGTCAGGATGTAGATGCAGCGCTTGAACAGCATTGCCTGGGACCTTTGCTCTTCTGTAACGTAGGGAAAATTAGAATACAGTATAGGGTTTTGGGGGCTCCTTTTTCAAATTATGGTATAGCATACCAAATAACCCCATTCTAATTATTAAGGCCCCTACCTTACGTGGCTTCATTTGTTCAAGCCGAGAATCAGCCGCGCCATACACCTGAGTCCTCAAACTTGAGACCCTAAGCAAGGGAACCATGAGCATCGGGCACTGCTGCACTACTTGGCGGCCCAGGGGACTTAGTAAGTAGGTTATAAGTAGGGTTGTATTTGGGGGTAACTCTATTTAGGGTACTTATAACCCTACTTATAACCTACTTACTAAGTCCCCTGGACCCTAAACCCCCCTTTTAGAACCCTTATAGATCCCTTTCAAAGACCCCTTTAAGGAACCCTATAATTGTCCTACTTACTAAGGCCCCTGGCCTCCAAGTAAGCCTCAAACTCCACGCCCAACGCTTCGGCCGTTCTTGGTTGCACGGTTCCTCAGGTCCTTCGGAGCTGTGTTGAGCTGCGCCTTGTCTTGAGCTGCAGGGCTCCAGTAACTTAAATAGTAGGTTACTCACCATAAGTATATATATATATAGTTATATATATATATGTATATATATATATATATATATATATCTATTCGATTATATTATATTGTATTATGGTATTATATATACATATTACCGGCATCTGGAGCCCTCGGGTTGAGCTGCAGGACTATCGGTTTGAAGCCGCAGGGTTCAGGGGGGTTGGAGCTTGGAGATATTGGTTGTGGTGTCTTTCAGCTCCGGTTGCTGCTGGAGGGCTGCCACGTGATAAGCCAAGCATTCCGAGTACACATGCAACTCACCAATATCATGGAAGCGGCCGTGTGCACGATGAGCTGCCAGATGAGTCATCTCCGCATTCCCAAGCTCCACAGCATGAATTCTGGACTCTGAAACACCCCGAAGCCGGCGCTGGAGATTCCTAATGCAAGACCATCACCCTGAGGCCATGGACACCCGAACGACTGTCCCTGCAGGTGCTAAATTTACACGCCTTTTAGCTAATATAGGGGCCTAAATAATTACCAATACTATTTTGGAGGTTCCTTATTACAAGTATAGTATAATATACCCCCACTCCCTGGCAAAGCCTATTCTAATTATGAAGGCCCCTATACCAGTCAAGCCAAAACAAACAGAACCAATAACTCCTTCTTGAATCCCATAAACACCTCTTCCAAACCCTGCAAAAAGCTGTTACGAAGCCTTGCAAAAGAGAGAGAGAGAAGGAATGCTGCGGGGCCTCTGTTTTTGCAAGCAGAATTGTCTAGGTGTGTGGGAATGGCTGCGTTCTAGGATACGTGGCGTATTTGTTGTGTGAAGTAATCCATACGAAGGAAAGTACGAAATCAGCAGCTCGCAAACCAGAGCCAGGGCACCCACGCAGCTACAGGAAGGGCGGAACGGGGTGCAAAGGCCAGGTCAAGGCAACACTATTATCATCGAACGCCGTTCACCACTTTAGAACAAGAACCCAAGAATATGCCCCATAGAACCTTGCCTGAACCCCTTAAAACTCTAAACCCTGCACTCAATATCCCAATAGAAATCACTGTCAATGCTCAGGTCGTTTCTCCGCTGCCCCTTGGGTGCCCTACCACCAGGATTCACCGAGCTGGCTCCACGCGCACTGCGGCCACGTGGTTGTGGGTCGCTTAGGGTTCAGAGGTTCAGGGGTCAGGATTTTGCATTGCTTGCAGGGATTCTGTATGGTCTCCATAGACTCTACGTACGTTCTTTGGGTGCTTTATGAGTTCCACAGGATTTTGGAATGTTTTGGGGTTTGGCGGTGCGAGATTTGCGGGGTGTTCGGTCCTCGGGTTGTTACGAAGCGAGATCTAGGCCACTGACCCGCAAACATGAACTTTTCCTTAGGTTCGTATCAGTTTCAATTACGCCATAGAAGGCCAGATAAGAGAGATAGAAAGCGAGAGAGAGAGTGAGAGAGAGATAAATCTTGTATGATTTGTGCACGTCAGGGTATGGGCAGTTTCAGGTCAGCATTGCCCTGTACAAGTTGGCAGAAACAGTGGTTGGGGCCTTTATCAGTACCTATTTTTTTTAGGGGGGTTCTTATTAAAATTATAGTATACTGTGCCCCAAAACCCTCTTCTAATGATTGAGGAGGCCCTTATATTCGGTTCGGACTTCAGACATCATCGAGTTCGACACAGAGGTGAAAGCTGATTCATTACATGTGCTATGTGTGTCCAGCGTTTGGCCTGTCATGCGTGCGGGCCGTGCGGGGTCGGGTCGCGCTCAAAGGGCTTGCCATCAGCTTCAATACCCTTGAATCGGGATGGTTGATGATATGAATCCTGCATTACCCATAATCAGGATTTTTTACCATAATTCCCAGAGTCTAGGATCATTAAGGTAATGCAGGGTTTATATCATCAACCAGAGCGGAACCAAAGCGACGTCATTCCCGCTGAAGGCTCCGGAGCTGCAAACTGGATGCAGACGCCTTGTCCGAGATGAGCACAGCAGTCAGGAGGGACCGATGTCATCGACACAAACACTACCGGATCCAGGTTTTATGATGTAGGGTACAGGTTTTGATTTTTGAGGGTGCAGGATGCAGTCTGAGACCCTATGGTGTGAGACCTTCTGGTGCAAAGCGATTCACAGAAAGCTTTCCGATTGCGCAAGTTGAGGGTTCGAGTTCAAGGTTCGCTGGTTCCCAAGTCTGGAACACTTTAAGCTTCGTTGCTTATAAAGTAGCTGATATACGTTAAACTACCAAACCCTACTGTGTTGTAGGTTCTTATTATAAGCCTAATATGGAAATTATAGGGGCCCTACAACAAAAGTAGGTTTTGGTAGGTTAAGGTAGTCGCAACATGAAGTGACCCTGAATAGAACATGACAACCCTAAACCCTAAAACCCTAAACCCTACACCCTTACCCGTTATGCCAGCAGAGACTCCCAACTGTGAAAGACCACACAAAAAGCCTGAGAAATACCTTCCCAAGCCCCCGCAAACTGATTCAGACCCTAAACCCGCAACCCCAAACCCTGAAAGCCCTAAACCCCAAATCTAAATCAACCCTGAACCCTAAAGCTGTTTCCATCTTGGGTTGTTCCTCGCTCACTAAGTGGCCCAGCCCCTCAACCACATTGGTAGTCCTGCGGCGATCGGCCAAAAGACACGAGGGTTTAAAAAAAGGCGGCCTAACCACACCCTGAAAGCCCTAAACCCCAAATCTAAATTAGCCCTGAACCCTAAAGCCTAACCAAACTACACTTAAACAAAAAAAGCCTAAACCAAAAGCTGTCCTCGGGGACTCGAGACCGGCCCTGTAGGGCCCAGCCAGAGCTTTCGGCAGTGGAGCTCCTCACGGCGTTACCCGGCAAAGGCACAGAAGGAGAGGGCGACTTGGCAACACAGGGAACATGCATGGGGATATAGGTTTAGAGTTTGGGGGTTGGGGGACACTAAAATATATTAAAGAAGGATACTATAAGGATTTGTCAGAAGGGATAGTACAACTGATACAATAAAGTGCCACTTGTACGGGTCTTTGTACGTGTTAATACAGATGCCCAAAGACTGACCAATAATATTCCTTCAGGGCTCCTTAGTGTAATTATCATAAATTACTGTATAGGTTTTGTATAGAAGGTTTACGGGCTTTTGGTTGATGCAGGGTGTATTCAAACTCATTGTAGCAGCGCGCGAGCTTGAAATAATCTGTTCCACAATCTGTTCCACTGTGATGAACTTGCTTAAACTGTAAGAACACATACCACGTTTATATGTATAAATAGATCGGTTCATTTGTGTGACTGTGTTGCTTCTACTTACACATGCATGTATACCTGTGTTGTTTTCATTTGCCAGCTGTGGCTCTGGCTGCAGGCCGTCCTGGGCACACGGGCCCCCTCTACCACCCAGGTTCTAGGGTTTGGGGTTAGGTTCTAGTAGTCTGGAGAGTTTATGGTTTGGGGTCAGGGGGTGTATTGATCATCTATATGTCCTTTAATACTTAGCTTCAACAACTTTGTCCCTTATTTACAAGTTCATCAGTATCACTGCGGATGTTCTGCTGGACTACATGATGCGTAACTACCTCGCAGGTTCCCTGACCCCGGAACCCCTAAACCCCAAACCCATTTCTCTCTTCTGAGATAACTAAAGGCCCGGCTACTTCGCTGGTCAGCCGGAAGATGGCCCTGAACCTTCTGGCTCTGGACCTCTCGGAAAATCACCTGGCAGGAAGAGGGGAAGCAGAACGAGAGGGGTTTGAGGAGATGTGTACTAAGTGGAGGTTTGCCTAATTACAGAGCATCATTGAACAATCTTGCAGCATCCGTGTTTTCGTGACGTTACTGCTAGGCTGAATCGGTTTTTGCAGGATGTACGTTAGTAATGACCTAGCGAATATCTCGAACTCGGAACACGCGAATCGTGAATGATATTGTCATCGAGCTAGAAGCCACAGAACTTAGGAGGAGAACAAATCGTACCGGTAGCACATTTTCGCCCAAGATCCGTACTAAACAGGTTCTGCGAAGTGCATTTCTCGCTGCCATGACAGGCGCTGGCCGCACTATGGCGCTTCTCCTCCGCTACTGCCACCAACTTGCGCTGCTCCAGCTGGAAGACTGTGACTTGCTCGAACTTGTCCGTGGGAGACGAAGTGAATACTTGCATTTCGGCACTGCCCTTCTGTGTCTCATACACACACATATATATATATATACACATATATATATATATATATAGATATATTTCTATATGTATACATATACATATATGAGTTGGTAAAGATGATTTAGCAGTAATGCTTCGGTGGACAGATGGGATACGACGATGTAGATCATAAAATGCAGACTCAAGAGCTCCTTCTCGCGGCGCTGTGCTTGCCGAAGACCGGCCGAGGGGACTTAGAAAGTGGGTTATAAGTAGGGTTATAATTGGGGTAACTCCATTTAGGGTACTTTTAACCGTATTTGTAACCTACTTACTAAGTCCCCTGGGCCCCCAATAAGCCCCAAACTCCAAGCTTTAAGCCTGGTCCGTCGCGATACTCTCTAAGTCCGAAAGACTCCCTAAACCCCTGAAGATCCAACAACCCTAAAGACCCCAAACATGCCCTAAATATAATATAGCAATAGATTATATTATATTATGTATACATATATATATATATATATACCGTAAACCCTAAACCTATCCAGAAGTGGTCCAACAGAAACGAAGCTCAAGGTGCACTAAGCTTGGAAGACCTCACGCTGCTCTCCCGCGCGTTGGCTCGCTCTCGTGCCCGGGTGTTGCCGAGTGTTTCGGAAGCCAAGGTTTAACGTCGTAGTTCAGGCCGATTGGTGTTGGTGGGGGGAGGGGTGGGGCGTATGAATGCGGTGCAATGACCCACAAGACCCTAAACCCTAGACCCTGTAAGAGAGGCATCAACCAAGCGAAGCTTGGGGAACCTCGCCTTCGCGAATTACCCGACACTGTGTCAACCATAGCAGCTTCAGACTCAGAGAATTCTGCAGGGCACTGTGCATCTTTGAACGCCAGAGCCGGACTCCTCGCAAGGAGTAACAAACCCTCTAACCTTCACGGTTTTGCCTGAGACCCCAGACCCTAAACCCCAAAGTCCTAAACCCTGAACTCTAAACCATGAAACCGAGAACACTAAACCCGCAACCCTTAACCCCAGTCCGGATGAACCCTGAACCCCAAACTCCTAAACCCTGAACCCTGAACCTCAAACAGGACACGCATGAAACTCGCGGTTGAAGGCTAGGTTCCTGAGTAGTAACCTTTTGTCCGTTTTACTTCAGGGTCGCCTTATAAAAGCCGAATAGTAGGAAAAACGGTACCCTTACCTTAAACCATCATAGAACCCTTATAGAGCTCTTAAGGTACCCTTAAAGGAACCCTAAGTTGCCCTTAACATAGTGAAGGCGTGGAGCGATTGGACCTGGCTGGCAACAACCTGCGACGCGAGGGTCTCCTCATCGTGGCCAGGATCCCGTTTTAGGATTCAGGGATTTCTTTGCTTAACAGAAATTGTTTGATCCCGTTGTAGGATTTATATAGGAGTTTCGTAATATACTATGTTCTGCATTATAGAATTTCTTTTACAGGAGTTTAGCAATATACTAGATGGCTGAACAAACCAACCAAGGCATTTAGACATAAACATATACATATACATACATGCATGCATACCTGCCAATATGTGCGAATATCGTCTACAGGAGCCTGCCCAGCTCCCACGTGCAAGACCTGGGCCTTGAACGGCGACTCGGCTTTGCCAAGAAATTCAGCTCTCCATGCCCCGTACGTTCGACACGGTTTAGAAGGGGTGTAGGTTTAGGGTTCAGGTTTTGCAAAGGTTGTAGGTTTGGGGTTCAGCACAGGGAGCGTCTGAGGGTTTTAGGGAAGTTACAGGCTTTCCGGCAGCAGGAGTTTAGAGTTGTAAGCTGGATAGGTTTGGGGTTCAAAAGGTTTGGCATCCCACATCAAACTGGAGTTTGGGGGAGTCTGGGGCTAAGGGGTTTAGCTGGGCCTTACGTGTAGGGATGGTTAACAGGATTTAGATTTCAGAGCAACTGGTTCTTGTCTGGTTCATGTTTGAAAACATAGGTGCATCAAGTTTCCTGGTCTTTGAAATCAATCGCTTCATCTGTCTGGTTCTGAGTAGGGAATGGAAAAAATGGATTAAGGAGACTATTGCTGGGGATTACATAGGGACTAAAATAGGGATGCATTCCCCTATTCCCTACTAAGCACCAGACAGTCATAGGCCCTGGCGTTCTGAAGCCGATCGGGCGCTGGAATTTAGCCCTGTCCGGGTGTTCCCTCCCACGTGTTTAGCGTTCAGGCTTCAGGGCTTTAGTTTAATTATGCGCTCAGGGTGTCTATCTTGATAGCACAGACCTCTGCCCTAAACCCTAAAGCCCTCCACCCTCAGCCCCTCTGCCCAAGGAACGACATCGCCATGGGCGATGCCCTTAGCGAGTTGAAGAGGGCGCATGACAAGAGGCCCTTCCCAGGCCGGGCTTGTGCCAGTCTAGGGTCCAGGGTTTAGGGGTTTGGGGGTTCAGGGTTTAGGAGTTTAGGGTTCAGGGTGTTTCTGTTGCGGGTCTGTAGTCGCATGTTTATCAGGGAGGGAGGCTTGATGTAGAAAAAAGCTCATGTGTATCATGTTTGGCTGGGTTCTGGCATTTACAGGGCTGATAAGATTTCCAGGATTTCTCACGCATGCAGGGTTAGAGTCCCTCACCTTCAACGTACCCAGACCTGGACGGATCCTCGTACCTTACCGGTTATTTTGGCGTTGGAGTTCATTGATCTTCTGCTAGAGTTTTCCATAAATCTCCGAACACAACAATCAATGTGAGGTAGGTCCTGCTCTTGCTGCTGCTAGCTAGGTATATACGCTGGTGCACCCTGCACCGGTGGCCCTCGCCGTCGTTGTGTGTTGTTGAAGCAAAGCTTCGCTCAACTTCTGTGCTCAGTCTGTCACTTCTGTCTGGTCCGTCGTGTCCTCTGAACGGATTTGCCTTGTCTGCCCGAAAAAGGTCGCATGCTGGTGGCACAAAATAGGAGTTTCCGAAAACTAGGGGTACCCTATTTTGGGGTTCTTATAATAAGGATCCTACTATTTAGGGTACTATATTAGGGTCCCCTATTTTCGGAACCCTAAACCCTTTATGGAACCCTTATAGATCCCTTTAAGGAGCCCTTTAAAGGAACCCTAGGGTCCCCTATTTTCGGAAACTCCCAAATAGGCTGGTCTTCTGTGATAATGCACGAGTCTGGCTCTCAGACTCTTCTCGTTTTCGCCTCCGGCTTGTGCGATCCTGCGCTCTCCTCTAATGATATAGTAATATGATAATATGATAATATGATAATATAATAGTATAATAGTATAATAATGTATAAATAATATTATAGCAACATAAGCCCCTTTATTGAAGCCTAAGCATGGCAAGTGCCGTGGCTTTCGTCCGCAAGCCGGCAGCATTTCGGCAGATGGTCGCCTCTCGCCTCATAGAGGATAGCCACTTTGTTTCATAATTGTGGCAGAGTCTTTACGCCGTCGTGTGCATGAGAAGTTTTCTTGCCATGCTTCCATGGTACCTAAACGTGATTGAATATGGTATACTATAACTAAAGCTAGTTGCGAAATACATGTGTTCCCATACCCGTGCCGGATATCCTCAGTCATCACAGCCCCAGCAGGTTTTGCTGCTGGGTGTCTTCCTTGTGCGGGCCAAGCCAGACTTCACCTTCGTTTACTTCGGCAGGATGCATCGAGGAGAAGGGGGCAAGGCATTTGCAGGAATGGGCCGACATGTTTGTGGCAGCAATCGCAGGGTCTATGGACCACTCGGTCAACTCTCGGTCGCTGTCCCTCCTGTTCAATATGCACGCTTCACCCCTCTTCACTGCTGCATCTTTGCTTTCGCAGCCTATGTGTGCTGGGCACTGCTCTGTGCACGGAAGGCTTTTGGCTCGCTCATGAAGCAGCCCCGGGTGACCAAGCAGGAGGCAACAAAGAACAAGCAGACGAATCGCACCATGTCGAGTAGCTCATCTGAGAGCAGCTCGCCACAGCCGGAGGGGCCGCCACCACAGCAGCCACAGGCAGATACCAAACAGCAGCATCGGCATTCCGATCTGGCCAAGAACGTGGCTGAAGTGTTGACAAGGGCATCGACTCTTCTGCCAGACAATGACGAGCTGAAGAGCCTTGCTGAGAAGACTCGCCTGGTTGTCACCGTCGCTGGAGAACACAGCACAGGCAAGTCCACCATCATCAATGCAGTTTTGGGCAAGGAGGAGTGCATCACCAGCAACACCCAAGGCACAACACAAGAGGTCAAAGAATTCCCCGGCGATACAATCTTGGTGGTTGACACTCCCGGGCTCGATGCTCCAGACTTCAAGGAGCACGAGGAAAAGGCTCTCGATGCTATCCATCGCTCGGACTTTGTGTTCCTCACCTTGCTGGCCAACAAGCCTACCAGCACGGCGGCGGACACCCTGCTCAATGAGGTTAAGGCCAGCCAGGCTAGCCTTGTTGTCCTGGTGACCTATTGGGATGCACTCAAGACGGAAAGAAGCCAGAAGGAATGCAAGAAGCAGGTACGCGAGTTCGTGGATTCGAGGGGGTTTGCCGATGCCAAAATCTTTTACACCGACGCCGCAGCCGCAGAGCAAGCACGGTGCCGCAAGCAAACCTGCCGAGATGATGGGTTCAATCGTTTGCAGGCTCTTCTTGTGCAGGAGTTGAGCGACAAATCCTACCTTTTCCGAGTGCGACTCCTATCGGCTGCTGATCCTGTCCAGGCGGAAATCTGCAAGGTGGAGACAGAGGTGGAAGACTTGGATGGGCAAGCTTCGGCGTCAGCAGGATGGTCTCGGAATCTTGGCATTTTCTCCGGTGCTTCGGGAGTGGGTGGCCTAGCGCTTTTGGCTGCTGAAGTGGTGGCAGCTCCAGTGGCTATTGCTGCTGCAGTCGGCCTCGGTCTGTCGGCCGCCAAGTCTGCGAACGACAAGCGCCGAAGCGCATTCGAATCGGACAACAAGAAGCAGCGTCTGAAGCAGCTGAAACAGCTTGCAAAAGAGCTTAAAGAGCTGATCGAGTCCCTTAGCTGTACAGTTCCTGCCTAGTAGGCAACAGCCGGCCGTCTGAAAGCACGGCCCCCGGGCACCTTGGTAAACAGTCTTTTACTTAAAACTCGTATGTCGTCCTCAATCGCAGCACAGCTTGCGAAGAGAAAGAAGGAGAAAAATCTGCTGGCAACTTCACAGTATGAAGATACTTTTGAATTCGCACACTTCTCTCTGCCCTGAGTCTCCTAACCCCAAGCCCGAAACGACAGGCTTGCGATTGCAGGGCAATCGCCTCTCTTCCGCTGAGCAGACCGCCTTTGCTGCCTCGTTGCAGGCGCTGATGCTATCGTCCATGCGTTCTGCTTTTATGGTCGGGGGACAGGTTTAGGGCCCCGTGCCCGTGTTTTCTGAAATTCCAGTATGCCAGGGTTGTTAGAAGATATGCATATGCTGTATGCAGCTCTAGTTCACGGCGTCGGCATCGCCATGATAATCGTCAGCCTCAGCATGGGTCGAATCCTCATCCTCATCCACACATCATCAAAATCATCCCCATCAACAGCAGCACCAGCGGCCGTGGCCATGACAATCGCACAGTTTCTAGCAAGCTGAACTACCATGTAGTCACGCAGCTGTGCCAGAGGAAACTCCACGAAAAATCTCTACGAGACAACCAAACGCAGAAATCTTGTCTACTGCATAAACCATCCCTAGGCCCTAAACCTACATAAACCATTACAGACACGAATTGCTTATAAGATATCCCAAAGCCCAGAAAACTCTACGGAACCTCAAGTACCAGGACCCTCCTTGTACCCTCAAATAGGGGTATATGGCCCCCAATAAGGGGCATCTAGGGTCTAACAAAGGGCAGATGGAGGGTCTAGGTAGAGCTTTGCGTCCCAGGCCGCCAAGTTGCGGTTGGCTAGTAATTTCTGCCCGCCGGGCTGCAAGCGCCGACCTAAGGAATGCCTCTCGCGGGAGTTCGGGGTCGTTGAAGGTTTTTTTGGGTGCTGGGGTTAAGGTTTATCACCATAGGACCATAGGCCCCATAGCAGTTCCTTTTGGGGATTACCTTATAGACTTATAGAAGTCTAAATATGAACCCCAAAACGGAGCTACTAGGGGGCCTAGGGTGGGTGGTGTAGGAAGTTCGTTTCTTTCTTCTTTGAAGGGTCTAGGAGTTTAGGGGTTCAGGCGTGTGGGTTTCTATGGTGGCTTTTGGCATTCAGTTTTGAGTTTTGGGGTCAGGCCTAGAAGAGGTTTTTGTTCCAGTAGCTCGGGGACTGAGAGGGGGTTGGTTGCTTAGTTTTTAGGGTTTGGGGTTTAGGGTTTAGGGTTTTATAGTTTTTAGGGTTTGGGGTTCTGTGTTTAGTAGGGTTTTCGTGATTGGAGATTTTGGCGTTCCGGTTTGCTTCGGCGTTGCTGCTCAACATTCTTAGGGTAGGGCCTGGGTTCATTGGCTCAAGTATCCTCAACTGGCCACACTGAGTGCGACGTCAGGAGGTTGGAGAAGGCGATTGCTTCCCAGGTGGGACCCAGATGGCCCAATACTCTTTAATTAAGGAATATAGCTTAGATCATAAAGCCCTATATAATTTGAGCCAAATTCCTTCTTTAATTAAGGAATATAGCTTAGATCATAAAGCCCTATATAATTTGAGCCAAATTCCTTAATTAAGTGAGCTCTCTGAAGGAAGCCTTGGCTATCCCTGGCTGTCAGCTGTCACTTTGGGGGCCTTACCATGGGGTCGCAGGGCAAAGTCCCACCTTGTCTGCCCTGCAATAAATCCTCTCGTGGAACCGTTGTTTAAAAACCTAAAAACCAATGGTTGTTTAAAAAACCTATGACCCCGAAACCGAAGCCATGTGCAGGTGCTTCGAAGGTCGAGGTGAAGTGATGTGACTTCGACGCTGGACAGCCCCAGTGCGAGGGCGGTGTTGTCACAACCCACGGTGAAGGCCTTCGCGGACACGCCCATGATCAGACAGCGCAGAAGTCGGCGACAGCGGCCGGATTCTGCAGTGGTGTCTTTATCTGCCTTGCTGCAACGTTGGAAGAGCTTGGGCACCGGCTGCACAATGGCTGCAGCAGGGGTCACCCACAAGAGCGACGGGGTAGAGGAACAGTTCCGGAAATCCATGCAAGCCACGTGCTTGCCATTCGCAGAGCCAGGATGCCGTTGTCACCCACGCAAAGAAGCAGGAGATGAAGAAAAACGAGAGAGCGAGTTGGCTGTAAAGCTCCGTTTCGGTCAGAGACCCGCTTCGGTCGCGGAAGAGGCGTCACTTCGCGGGGGAGTTCCAGAGGCATGCAGAAAGCGTTGCAGTCTCCCTTCATTTGCTTGGGGTCACACAGCTTTGCCTTCCCTGCCCAGCTGCCGCAGCGCCAGTACGGCTCAGTATGGAAGCACGTCACACTCTAGTCAGAAGAAGTCTTGATACCCATGATCCAACATGATTCCAGCTTGAACTCTTGAAGATTTCTGGCCGTCTCTCTGTAGGTCACCCGCGCGCAAATATCAAGTCGAAGGCCAATGCACATGTTCCTTTTTGGAGCCTATGGCCTATGGCTACCCACCTATACTCCAGCACCCCACCTGCAGCATTCCTCGCAGAAAGTCACGCTTTGCCGGGCACCTCGGGCCCTCCCATGCCATGATTTCATGGCATACCCTGAAGGCGAGCTGAGATGCAGGGGTCGGAATGTATGTGTTCAGATCTCTACATCGAGCAGTCATACTCTGGCAGAGTAGTATGACCTGGCCGGCTTGAGCCAGTATCAATTAATGTAGGGGCGTAAATAAGTCTAGGTATGATAGGCCCCAAAACCCCATTCTAATCATTATGAGGCCCCCATATTGCATGGTCGAGTGCACTACACATGCCCCTTACCCAAGGAGCTCTGCTTCTGATTCCAAGCATTTTCGGACTGCGACTAGGCATTTGCACGGTATTTATGCACGCATGTATGTATGTATATATGTATGTACGTATGTATTCAATGTATCTACAGACGTATCCTGCAAATATGTGTTGAGTATACGTAAGGTGCTGGCCTACATGTGCCCAGAGTCTAGTCGCATAATGACCTATCTATTATCTTCATTAACGATATGTTATGTAGGGGGTTTTACACACATACGTATACGTGACATCTACACATACATGTAGTATATATAAATATACATATACACATCTGTATATATGTGTATCTGTATATATATATATATATATATATGTATACAGAAGTATTTGTACACGCATACACATACAAATGCACATACACATACGCATGCACATACACATACCCATATGCATATTCACAATTACACACACGCATACACGTACACATACACGTATACATACATATGTATACATATATATATATATATATATATATATAGAGAGAGAGATACACACACACACACGTTACATACACACACCTGCACGGCCAGCATATGACCCGTGTCTTCGATGATCCGGATACCCGTGGCGTCGCGTACCGCGCCCCCTTGCAGGTCGCAATGTCGATGACAGCGTTGTCTTCCTATGCTTGGAGGTTTGGGGATTGTGAGCATTGGGATTCGGCTGTGAGGCTTTGGGTTTAAGTTCAGGGTTTACGGTTAGAAGTTCGGGCTCTTGGCCGGTGGGATCCCAGGTTTTAAGCTTCAGGTTCACCCTGCGACAGATGATTATGTCGTTTCGAAACGTATTGTGGTCCTAGCCGTCCTAGCCTTAAACAGTGGAAGGACTGCTCTTCGATTCGCCTTGTTCCTAAAGGTTCTAAACGTTTAAACCCCTAAATCCAAATCCTAAACCCTGAATCCTGAATAATTACCTACCTGCGATGCGGGTCGGCCTTTGTCTTTCCTGTGACTGGGTGGTTTGTCGGTTTTGAGTTTAAGAGTTTAGGTCTAGGGTATAAGGGTTTAGGAGTAGGGTTCAGTAATTTAAGGTTTAAAGGCTCTGGGCTTACGGCATGGCAACACTATCTCCCGCTCTTGTTCCAAACTGTATTGCGTCCGATTCAGATTGCAACGGCCTTTCTTAAGTTACTTCTGGGCCTTTTAAACCCTATCGGCATCCCTTGGGCACTGGCCAGATCTTGGAATTCAAGTCCTCGACAAAGATCTGCCCTGTAATAATGTAGTGAAGTTTAGTATGATATACGGGAGTATGCTGTAATATACTGGAATGTACTCTAGCCTAATGTACGATGTACTACAAGGTGAATGCCAGTTCCGTAGCTTCTGATGTGCAGTTCCTTCGAGAACCATAAGCCATGGAACTTCTGCTTTGTCGATGTAGGGTTGGTGATATAAATCCTGCATTACCGTAAGGACCCTATGCTATGGGAATAATGGTATATTCCTTATTGTGTTATTGTGGGTACTGCAGGATTTTATATCATCAACCGTAGGGTTCGGGGATCTAGATTTTACGGTGAGTCAACCACAGGCCAGCGACCTCTTGTTGGAGCCGATGCCCGATGCTAAGACGTGGATTGCTTTTGCTCACTAGTAGTAGTAGTAGTAGTAGTAGTAGTAGTAGTAGTAGTAGTAGTAGTAGTAGCAGTAGTAGTAGTAGTACTACTACTACTACTACACTACTACTACTACTACTACTACTACTACTACTACTGCTACTACTACTACTACTACTACTACTACTGCTACTACTACTACTACTACTACTACTACTACTACTACTACTACTGCTCCTGCTGCTGCTGCAACAACTACTACTACTACTACTACTACTGCTGCCACTGCTAGTACTACCACACTCCCACTCCTGCTGATACTAGTACTGGTACAACGAGCGACCACAATAGCCACGAATCAGCAAGTCTTCATTCCGAACAGCGGTAAAAGACGTCGTGCTTGAATAACATCGCAGAGATTCCAGTTTCAAGCGGATCAAGCACCACCACCATCGCCAGTGTCATCCCACCACACCCGCCGCCGCCACCACCACCACCACCACCACCACCACCACCACCACCACCACCTCAACCGTCACCATCACCATCAGCATCATCATCACCACCATCATCAACAACATGAGCTTTGAGTGTATATATGTATGCATGTCGTATACATATATGTAAATGCAGGTATGTAGGTATGTATGTATGCATGTATGTATGTATGTGTTTGCGAGTGCATGCATGGACACATGTATGTACTTGTATATGTAAGATATTCGCGCATGTGTGTATGTACACATCGCATATACGTATATGAAACATGTATATGGCCTAGTTGCATGTACATAGGATCACCTGTTTCGGGACGCTCCTTGCCCGCTCGCATGACAGCAGTGCATCGGCCATGAGTCGCGATGCAGAGTTGTACGAGACTGTCGCTGAATCTCCAATTCTGCGAAGTTTGTCCATGCTCCGATTTGGGAGTTTCCGAAAATAGGGGACCCTAATGTAGTACCCAAGATAGTACAAAGGTACCCCTAATTTTCGGAAACTCCCATATACTGCTACTACTTCTGGCCTGGACGCCTTCATCCGGACCCTGATGTCCGAGAGGCACCCTGAACCCTAAGCCCCAAACCCTGACACCGTTTTGCCTCAACCGGGCTTTCGGAGCTGATCTGCAGTCACGAAACGGAGCCCTAAACCCTAAACCCTAAACCCTAAACCCTAAACCCTAAACCCTAAACAAAAAAAACGTCTTGCCTCCCTGGTAGGTGCAGCACGTGGGAGCTCCAACAGGCCAACTCCATCCTCGGAGTCCGTGTGCGATTTCAGCACCTGACAAAAGAAATAGGGTACCCTAGGGATCTAAGGACTCATATAGGGTTCCTTTACGGGGATCCATAAGGGGTCCTTTAAAGGGATCTATAGGGTGTAGGGATCTAAGGACTCATATATTAAGGCTTTGGGGCCCAAAGACCAGACTATATAAGGCTTTTGATTTGGGCTATTTTGATCCCTAGGGGTAGTTTGCTCGTATGCGCTGGGACGCAAGTGACGAAGACAGACGACGCAACATGAAACTATCACATTTCACTGTATAAGATTGTGTTGTATTAAACTCTTCAGGTATCACTACTTTATGCCCTCATACTAATGTCATACCCTACAGTGTTCTGTACGATGCTATGCTTTGCCGTGCTATCGAAACATGATGGCTCAGAAAATGCAAGAGGCATGCGAGGTCCGATGTTTGAATCGATCGATAAAACCGCTGTTGTATGCCAATCAGGGCGCTATGAGATTTTCAATGCGGGCTCTGTACTTCAGGATTAGTTTCCTGAGGTGCGTGTTTTGGGTCTTTGAGGAGGTCCTATCCGTATCCGGGTTTCTAGTATTCACCAAGTCTTGCCAGGAACTTGTGCCCTACGTCCTCTCGCACTCGCTCCAGTCTACCCGGCATGGTTGATCTGTAGACTCTGTGGGCGAGCTCGAGATGGTTCTTTCATCATTATATATGTATACACATAAACAGTTACGGTTATGCATATAGAACACAAATGAACCTGTGACTATACACTTTGTGTCTGTATAGGGAGGGAGAGAGAGAGAGAGAGAGAGAGAGAGAGAGAGAGAGAGAGAGAGAGAGAGAGAGGGAGAGAGGGAGGGAGAGGGAAAGGGATAGGGACAGGGATAGGGAGGAGAGGGAGAGGGAGAGGGAGAGGGAGAGGGAGAGGGAGAGGGAGAGGGAGAGGGAGAGGGAGAGGGAGAGAGAACAAAAAAAAGATAGCGAGGGAGGAGGGAGGGAGGGAGATCCTCTCGGCCAGGAATGACCTTTTCCTGAAGCTACCAAAGGCTGAACGCCAGGCCGGGGTTGGCTTCCTTAGGTCAGTGGCGTAGCAGTAGCAGTGGCAGTAGGACTAGTAGTAGCAGCAGCAGCAGTAGTGGTAGAAGTAGTGTTGGGAGGGGTAGGGGTAGCAGCCGCATTCACACTGGCCCCCTATACCATACTATTATAGACCCTTACTATAGATCCCTTAAAGACCCATTTAAGAGATCCCTTATAGACCCCTGTAAGGAGCCCTTTAAAGAAACTACTATTGAAAAAAAAGTGGTGGACACTATACTATTTTGGGGCGTTCCCTATTATTACTACTATAGTATAATGGGGCCCAAAACCGTATTCTAATTATTAAGGCCCCTATATTGCTGTTGGTCCCGTTATGTTCCAGGCACAGGTCAAGATCCTGACCCAGAGGATCCTCAGTGGCGAAACCGGGCATCCCAACGGCCTGGGCCTTGCACGAGCAATCTACCTATAGGGTTCCTAGGGTTCCTTTAAAGGGGTCTATGAAGGCTCTATAAAGGATCTATAAAGGGTGCTCTGTCATTGTGTCTGCGATTGTTCGAGGGCAGAAGAACAGCAGCGAGAATGGAAATGTAGCTGTAGATGCAAGGTAGGTGTGAGTGAGCCATGATTCCCTGACATTCTTTCGAAAGACTTCCGGTACACATCACAGCTAGAACTCACAAAGATGGTACTCCGACGACAACTGCGAGAGTAGCAATGCACCTGGTACTATTCCTGCTGCGGACTGCGCTGCTGCTACGATTTCTACTGCTACCACCACTACTACTACTACTGCTGCTGCTGCTGCTACTACTACTACTACTACAACTACTACAACTACGACTACTACTTGCCAGCAGTACTACCAGCACTGCAACATAGTACTACCAGTATTGTCACCAATATTAGCACGACCACGAAGACGGCCACGACGACTGCTGCTACTGTTATCCCTTTGCCCCTCGCCACTACAATCAACACTAATTACACCTACCACTACCACGGGCCACGACTGCCAGCAGCGACATGCTGCCAACTCTGCTATTGCGTGTCCTCCTCGCAAGCCCACAAAGTGCAACGGTCTGCTTACAAGGAGAGTCCTCCGCGGATGAGGGCACTGCTTCGCCGTCCACGCCGAGGCGGTGATTTGTGTAATGCTTTGTGGTGTCAGCGCGTTTGTTTAGGCTTGAGTTTGCAAATTTCTTTGGGTGCAGCTCTCGGCTGGATTTGTGGACTCGAGACTGAGCTGGAGCATCCGAAATGGGGGAAGAGGGCTCTCGCAGCTCCGTCCACTCACCGTGTATAAGCTGCGCATGCATGTTGTTTATCTGTTTGCATGCAGGCAACTGTACATATATGCATACACATGCATGGGATTCCACACTCACTGATATCATCCGTACTTTACTGTATTTCGCGTCGGGGTCAATCGTGGGGGGCTGGCGGTGTGTGGACGCCTGATCATAGCTACGCATGACTCAAACGCAGCCATGCCGCCTAGACAGACAGGCAAAAAAGCCAGAAGCACAGAGACAGGCCAGGCAGGCACACAGAAAGAACATATGTAAGTCACATGCCTTCTTCGTTCATGTACCTCAACCCATACAGACTCTAAATCCCAAGCCCGATACATCAAACGCATCAAGCTTTCCGCATTTCTCGCTGCGCGCTTGAAGCTCTTGGAGAGACATTGGTCTCCAGATGGGAGTTTCCGAAAATGAGGGTTATTGCCTGTAAAGGGATCCATAAGGGTCCTTTGAGGGATCTATCGGGGTTCTGTAAAGGGTTTAGGGGGTTTAGAGTTTAGAGTTTCCGCAAATTAGGGGGTACCTTATTTCGGGGTCCTTCTAAAACGGATCCTACTATTTGGGATACTATATTAGGGTCCACTATTTCTCGGAAAAAAAGGGATCCTACTCTTTGGGGTACTTTTTGTTAGGTTCCCCTGTTTTCCGGAAACCACGGCATTGACAACTCTGGACCCAAGCGTGTACTTCCCCCTGGTGTGATGTAGGAATCGATTAAGAAATCCTGGTCCTACCACAGGACTCATAGAAAGAACCCTAACAAAGATCTAGGGTTTCTGATTCCGGTTCCTGTGTGTATATATTTTTATGTTAATCTACCATGTTCGCTGGAACATCGCCAGGGATCCGATGGCAGATGCGCTGAGCCCTGCGTGCCTGGCCCAGCTGGGCCAGACGAACACTTACACATGTCTCGGTTTAGGCTTTACCCATAGGCCCCATAGTAGTTCCTTCTTGGGATTCATGTTTAGAGTTCTATAAGGTAATCCCAAAAAGGAACTACGATGGGGCCTATGTTACCTTATAGAATTCCAACTATGAACCCCAAGAAGGAACCACTGTGGGGCCTATGGGTGGGCTTTACGGTTCAGGCATCTTTCGGCGTGCTCACACTTGCAAACCCCACGGCTTCTGTACCATGGTGAGAGCAAGAGTCAATCATGACCTGGCCTCCTCCTTCTTCGAGGTTCAGGGGTAGCTATTAGTAGGGTTATAAGTCTCTTAATATGGGTTATAAGTATAGTTACCCTACTTATAACCCTACTTATAACTACCCATGAACCTCCAAGTTGTCTTTCTTTACCCGCTGTGCAGGAGAGTTCTTCCTGCTCTTCTGAATGAAACGAAGATAGTTGTGACGGTTGGGAGGATGTGGGAACTGGTCGTAGGGAGGCTGAGCCAGATTATCGTAAAGAGCAACATTAGTAACATCAACCTGAGTCTGTATCCCAGCCATTCCCAGCCTCAAAAGTTACGACCTCTAGTCAGTGTAGGTTCAACTCTAAACTCAAAACCCTATGTTGTTTAGCTCCTGCCATGCGTGCGAAGTCCCCATCACCCAAGACAATTGTGCATAATACTGCTGACGATGTAAATCCTGCATTACCTGAAGGACTCAAACTATGGGGATCATGGTATGTGCCTTATGATGGGTAATGCAGGGTTTGTATCATCAACCGTATCAGACGTCCACATTGCCTTGGTGTTTTAGGGTTTACCCAGAGGCCCCATAGTAGTTCCTTTCTGGGTTCATGTTTAGAACCCTATAAGGTAGTCCTATAAGTATTTTCAGAAAGAAACTACTATGGGGCCTAGATGGGTAAGGGCGAAGTTGATTTTTGACTGCCCAGGCGCTTTTGGGCACATCTGAGAAGCAAGTCCGCAGCTCAGCGTCTTGCTTTTGCATATCCCGTTATAGGCTCTAAGGACTCTAAGGACTATTTTAAGGCTTTTGGGCCCAAAGACCGTGCTATGTAAAGCTTTTGGGCTATTGAGCCCTGGGTATGTATGTTCCTTCACGCGTTCTGTCCTTCTGAAGGTATCCTTCTGCAGTTTGCCTTGTAGCACCTCTTATAGTAATACACATAATATCCCCGCCATTATAGCTCATTTTGTACCCGACCCCTTATCTGTGTGTGTCTGTGCATCTTTCTTTCTGTCAGTCTATCTCGGTGCTACTGTTTGGGTGGACACTGAGCAGGTTTCTCTCGACCATCGAAGACACCCTACAAGTTTTGGCAAGGTATACTATAGTAAAGTAGAACAGCATAACTTCTACGGGGGGATACTATTATCATTGCATAGCGTTGCATTATTTCTTACTGTCGTTATGTTATTGCAGGTTGTTACCTTGTTATCATTGTCACTGTCTTCTACTATTTTTACCAGTAATAATTTGACCCGCTCGTCTGCGTGCAAACCTGTTGGCTCAGACTTGGACCATTGGACTTGTGACGAGCAAGTCGCTTCATGAGCCATGCTTCTGCCGCAAAGAACTTACATTATAGCAAGCTTTCGCTCTGCAGGTATGACGTCGCGACATGTCAGTCAGCAACCGAAGCCCTAAACCCTCTCAAACCATCGTAAATTATTCCTAAGCCTCTCACCCAACAGGAAAACCTACAATCTCGGTTGGGATCCTATAAGGTAGCCCCGGCAAGGAACCACAACTGAGACAGGAAGCTCATGAAAGCCCATGGAATTCGAGCTACAGCTGCCTCTCCGAGCTGGGGCCGAACCTACCGGGAAGGGTCCCAGGCTTGCTCTGGGCTCTTCGCGGTTTCCGGGGGCTTTCCGGCAACTTCTGGCCTCCTCCTCGGCACCTGCTTGGCGATTCCAAGGAGGGCCTGGCTCAGGTGCATTTTCGCGGGATTTGGGGTTTGAGGGTTTGAGGTTTAGGGTTTGGGATTTTGGGTTTAAGAGTTCTGGGCTGACTGATTTGGGGGAAGGGTTTAGTCTTTCGGCCTGTGGCCTTTCCAGGCTTGAGACTTTTTCCGCATGGGTTTAAGGTTCAGGTGTTAATGGGTTTCGGAGTTTGAGGTTTAAGCTTGTGGATTCTAGATTCGGGCGCAAAATCTTCCAGCAAAAGCACTATCCAGCCAATGCTTGCGATCCTTGATTGTTTACGAATAGGTTCTGAAGCTTAAAGGACGGTCCAGACTGCATGTAGACGTACTTCAAGTCACAGCCGAGGGCAAATGATGCAAGGGGTTCCCAATAATGTCATACAGTCTTGTTTAGCACGCCTTGCTTGATGACTGATGCTGTTGGGCTTCATGGCTAGTAAGTAGCAATCCACAGCTATCGCGATCGGTATGGCCTCCGTGAAAGTTTCCGATTGAAGGAGCTGCGGAAATGCTTTGGCGACCTTGGCGACGACGATGGCAATGATGATGTTTATGATAATGATAGCGATGGTGATGCTGATGCTGCGGATGACGATTATGCTTATGACGATGACTATTGGTTAAGATTGGGATTTTGGTCATGGTGCTCGTTCGTTTCGCCATGATGACCATCACGTGGCTGCTGGCAGTTGTGCTGCGAACAGTGGTGTTGGTGCTAGTGGCAGAGTACTGACTGTTAGCATCCTAACTCTTGTCAGGTGGAGGGTTTGCAGACACGCCCGGCGGCGGCGCCGAAGTCGTTTTGCAGACGCTACGAAGGCCGATTGACATACAAGCTCAGTGCTCAACTCTTCGGCAAGGGAATGAATCTAAGCAGAGCTGTTATAGGGAAGTTTCGACATCACCCCGAAGCCTTCATTGGCAAGCCTGTAAACATGTCAAGGGAACATGCCGGAGGGGCGCAGTTCGATAGTTGTTTGATCTAGAATCTAGCACACAGCCCTCCAGCACAAAGCCATAACCCACCAGCAAAACTCTCAACCCACCCAGAAGAGCTGCGAGTGCTTCAAACCTCCAAAACTTCATGGAGAACCAGACCAAACCCTCAGCAAGGAGGATTCGATCCCATCGACTGATCCGGAGGAGCAGGAGGCAAGTTTCTTCGCGACGTTGTCCCTTCAATGACAACCCTTGCATCATGACTCGTAGCTCGTTATGTCCTTACCTGGAACCTAAACAAGCCACCATCTTTAAGGACTTATATGGGTGGTAGTCAAAATTAGGGTCCCTTGTTGGGGTACCCCAAATATTAGGTGCCGTACCATAGTGGGGACCCCAAAAGAGACCATCATTTTGACAACCACCCATATAATGGAATCATCATAAGGAGCCCCCAAAGCAAAAACTTCTCTAGTCCAGCTACACCAAACGCTTCAGGAGTTTTGAGAGGCTGCGGGTGGCGTTGAACGTGGTGTCTATATTATAGGGGCCTTAGCAATTAGAATAGGGTTTTGGGGGTAGATTATACTATGAATATAACAAGGAACCCCGCAAAATAGGATCGGAAATTATGAAGGCCAGTATATTGCATGCTTGGGACATTGGGGTGCAAGTGCCGGTTGCTCCAATCCAGCATCCTCTGAATGAACCTGCGGAAATTTTGATATCTACTACCGACAGCTGCGCTCAAAGAGAACCCACCAGTCCTGGAACATAGCCTGTCACTGGAGCCCAAATTTAGAGCGATCCGCAAGTGGCAGTACGCCTGGCCATACCCTGTGGTAGTATAGTATAGTTCAGTACATTGTATGCAATTTCTATATAATATAGTATAGTGTAGTACAGTACATTATATTATAACCCTAAGCCCAAAACCCTATTATGAATATTTCTGTATAGACTTTAGACCAATCCTGATTCGTCCGATTTTTCTTGGAGGAACTCCCAGAGCCGATCTTTGTGTTCTGGGACTTGGACAACAAGACGCCCTTCTGCACTAAAAAAGTACCCTTTTACATTATTATGGGTACTTAACTTCTTAACCCTATCCCAAAGGATCCGAAGTACCTTTATAGTAGAATGTAGGGTTTCTGTATTACGAATTACTATTACGATTTGGGAAGTATCTCCCATAACGGTACTTTGGGCCCTTTGGGGTGGAGGCTGGAACAGTGGGCATAGGTTTACTGCTTCTAGATTGCTTCAATGTTTTCTGACCCCTGATCCCTATAAAGCTAGCCGAACCCTTGACACTGAACCCGACGGTTTAGGGTTTGAGCATGTAAAGGAAGTTGCCGCCAGACGTCAGCCTGGCAACCGCCGTAGTCGCTCTTCAGGAGAGGTTCCTCCGCGCCTGCCCGCAGGCTGTGCACCTCTATGCAAGCCACTAGGTTCCCGAGTAGTACCCTTTTGCCCTTTTTCTTTTGTTTCCCGTAGCAAAACCGAACAGTCGAGAAAAGGGTACCCTTATAACTAAAGGCCTAGCCTAGGCTATAAAACTGTGAAATTCCTGGGCCGGCACGACTATGACATCCTTCAGTCAGCGCTAGCGAGTGCCTGGTCGCAAGACTTGCAGGATTTTCTGGAGGCCTTCACAGAAAAGGCACCCCACGGGGTTCGTTTGAAGTTGGTGCAAGATGGTGCGGAAGTGCAAAGGCCTGCTTCCGTGACCATCACGCCCGCGCAGCCACAAGCTGCTGACTGCCTCCTTGTGCGTGATCTTCTGAGATTAGTGGCTCCCATATCAGCTGAGACCTCCTGTGGCACCGTGTGCATCATCTCAGACGATTCAGATTTTGCAAAGGTCATTCTGGATGTGCACCACAGCGGCTGGAAAGTAGCCGTGGCCAGCCAACCCAACAGCTGGACCCTCCGACGGCGCAGCGATTTCTGGATGGATTGGACGGACTTTCATGCAAGCCTGCCCGGTGCTGTTTGCACCGAGGACCGAGGCTATTGTCTGAGCGAAATGGAAAGCCTGCAAGGCAATGTGGACATCTCTGCTCATGCAGTTGCAAACGGCGACAATCGCGTACGCAGGGACATCAACAGGGACCAGCGCGGCCACAAGCGATGATTGCTTCGTTAAGTTTAATCCGGGCAGGTCATGCAGGCAGCAAAACTGGGATCTTCATTGCTCTCCTTCGTCACTGCCAAGACTGCCGCTTAATCTCATTTATCCGTCATCTCTGGGTGGGACTCGGTGCCGTTGGTTCAGGACACCCGAACCTAACAGCCTCAGAGCAAACGTTCACAGTACGAGAAGCTCCGTCGATCAGAGGAACAGGTTTGCAGTGCTGTTCCACGGGCTTGTTTCGGCTCTTGCATATTCTTTGATGCCCCATCCTACTAGTACGAACAAAGGAAGGGGCTGCATCAATCCGCCCTCAGGTTTGAGCGCAACCGTTTGGGAACTGTGGTTCTTTAATTGCCACTCACTGTTTATTCAACGGGGCTGTGTCGTTGACATGTCGTGGTATCCGCAACAGGTACGGCACACGCCTGGGCTCAGTGTTGCAGCTGCCGTGGCCCCAGCCGAATTCCACGCCCATTCGAACTATTTGTCAGGGCCAAGAATGCTGGTTGGTCACTTCAGTTGGTCTGGTTGGCTGTGCAGTGGTTGGTGATCACATGCTGTGTAGTTATCTTGATTAGGCTAGCACGTGTGCCATCACCTGCTGCGGCTTGGTGGTTAAATGCGGCGTGTGTCCAGTGTTCTTTTTTCGAAACAAGCACGCTTTGCTATCCAGTATACAGTTTTCAAGCACACTGGCCGTGCCCTGGAAAAAACCGAGGCTGCAACTATTGGAGCGGCTCCTGCAGCCCAGGCCGTGGTCGCGAACTTGGGGCTGTCCAGGGACCGAAAAATCAGACACTCAAGGGCTTTAAGCAGGATTGGGGTTTATGCAGAGTTTTGCGTAGGTTTACTGCCAAGAGGCTGTGAGTTTGATTTAGGCTTTAGGCATAGGGGCCGGGGATTCTCCAGTTATGCCGCTAAGGTTTTTCCGTTTTGTATTTTGTACCAGCCTAATGCTTCAAGAGAAGCACTCCCCAGCCACAGTGATGTGAGCTCCAAAGCTGCAGGGAAGCAGTCAATCCAGTCAATGTGATCGTCACCCGAACCCTAGACGTAAGCTGCAAACTTAAAGCCCGAGTCCCGTACAACCCTACGTAAGTTCTACAGTTGATGATATAAATCCTGCTTTACCCATACTAAGGTATATACCATAATTCCCATAGTTTAGGGTCCTTAATGTCATGCAGGATTTATATCATCAACCGTAGCCGTAACAGCAAGCCAGAGGTCTCTGGCTGTCAACGGGGTGAACCTCCGGAACATCATGCTTCGGAAGTAGCTGTCGCTGGCCCTGAACCCTACTTACGCTACATCTGCATTTCCGTATTTAACCCTGATAGGTCCGGTAAGAAAGTTAATTACATAAAGCCGTTCCAACACCCTGCAAGAGGCGCGTCGTGGTCCTCCGCTTCGAGGGCGAGGCCACGATGCCCACAGCGCGCGGATCCCGGCTTCGGGTTTTGCGGCTCACCCCAACTCTTCATGTACCTATAGGAATCCCGTTAAGGCTATCTGTCTACGAATCCCTTTAAGGCTCATAAGTATACACTGTATATAGGTATATGGAGCCTTAGGCTCATTGAAGTCCCACAAGCCGTGCACCGCAGGAAGCCCCACAACCTCGATTTTGTCGCCCCGACTAGGCCCAAGGTCCCACACCCCGAGGCCAAGCTTTGCAGACGAGTTCTGCCAGGTGAATCGGCGGTGCAGGTCAGGCTGTTTGTCGAGGAAAGTATTATAGGGGCCTAATAATTCCCAATACCGTTCTGGGTTTTATATGAATAGTATAATGGGTGCCCAAAATGCGGTAGGAGCCCAGATCTGTACATGCACGTGCAAACACGCTTCTTGTTTTTTCTCGCTTTCCCGAACGGCTGCTACAACTGATGCTGCCGCTGCTCCTCAAGATTGAAAGAAGCAAGAGAAGAGGACTTTAAGTTGCTGCTGCGGAGGCAGCTGCTGTGAGTGGTCGTTGGCTCCTTTCAGACCAATGGAACGCAAGCGGGACAAGGCTTTTGACCGGGTCTGGACCGCCGACAGCTTGGCGAAGCAGATGCCTAAGACTTCAGTGGACAAGTCTTTCAGCAAAACCTTGGGTGCCAGCACCTTGCGCGCAGAGATGCCCACTGAACCTGTAAGAGAGCAGGCCCCTGACCCTAACGTTGCGCAGGCAGCCAGATCTGCAGGCTTAACTCATCTGCACGTGGGAGACATCGTGTTCTACTGTGGAAGTTGGGCAGGTGACAGCAAGGTACCGAAAGCAGTACAGTATTACGGGAGGTCTGCTCGCGTGTTGCAAGTATTCAAGGACGAGGAGTTGAAGCTCCAATTTTCAGACGGGAAAATCTACTGCACGAAGAATTGGTCAAGGCGAGAGCCGACATTGCCTGGCAAGTTCCGAAGGCACCAGTGGGTCTACTACGTTGGCAACGGTTGCTTTAAGCATGCTGGGGATTCTTGCTTGTTCGGGCATCGTTTTGAGATTCTGGGACGAGCGGCTTCCAACGGCGACGAGATTGCTTTGAAGCTGGAGTCTGGCGACGGATACTTCGCTCGCCACACAAGCCTAAGTACGCAGGAGCCTCGCCACTGCAGCGGCTTTTTCCTTCACCAGAAGGTGCGGTGGGCTGGCGGATTTCTAAACACGCCCTCACCCCCCCCCCCCTGTTTGCCCACGAACCTTTACGCTCTCAGTAACACGATACTTACCTACCTACCTATGTATGTATGTATGTATACACATACACACATAAAGTACGTACGTAGATACACACACATAAACAAATAGATATACAAATATATATATATATATATATATATATATAATTATATATATATATATACACACATGCATGCATACATATACATACATACTTACATATGTATATATATATATATATATATATATTTTTTTATACAGTAATAGTATTACACTTATACAGCTAGGCGGCGTAAACTCGGACACGCTAAGGCAGCCTCGGAAACATAAAGATGACAATTCGTAGGGATCCTTTTAAATCATTTGATCATGTAGAGTTCGTTCTTGGACGCTCCGAGGTCTATTATGTTGGATCTGCAATTGCAAAGCATCACTCTCCACCTACGTCTTACTACGGACAAGCAGCAGTGATCACCAGCTTCACACCTCACGCCAAGTACGTGTGGCTCCGGCTTGATGATGACTACCCAGTGAAGACGAGCAGCTTTGTGGTTTCCGTGCCAAGGGTCTGTGGAGATCGCTTTTGCATTGGCGATGAAGTCTACTATGCTGGCTCAAACGAAGTCCTCTTTGGCAGACGGGCCACCATCAAAGCCGTTCTGCCAGACACGTCCGATGGGCTGCTAGTTCAATTTCGTGATGGAACTACCAAAGCAACCACGGAGGCCAAGCTCAGCCTTGAGCGGCCCAGGGAGCAACCTGCTCAAGCAAGGCGCCGCTCTCTCCTCACGGTCTTCTCCGACACGAATTTCAGACTGTTTGCGCCGCCGGCTCGAAACGTTCATTTTCGGCATGACATTTCCATGCACGTCTTCACTGTGGACAATGAGAGGGATCGTCTTCCAGTTCAAGAGATATTTTATTCCCAAGATTCAATCAAAAACAAATTCCAAGATGGCCGATCCTTGGGCCAGATGGAACGGGAACTGCGTGTCGGTGTCAAGCACTTATCAGACATTCCTCGCATTACAGTGGTAAGGCATGAAGGACGATGGTTTTCAGTCGACAATCGACGTCTGTGGGTGTTCAAGCGTGTCTTTGGCCAGCAGCAATCAGTACCGGTCTGCCGCGGAGCACAGGACCACCGGTTCTGGAGCAAGTTCACCACCAAGAATCGGGGAGTGGATGTGCGTGTGAGGTGAGAAGTGGCACCTTCCCAGACGAAGTCAGGAACACCTGCTACTTTTTCACTGTCTTGTAGTATAGGATACAGGCTGAAGTTTTTGTCATTTCAGGGACCAGGGATGCGTGCAGGTGCCTGTTGGTTTAATTAGGTTTACACCTTGTGTTTCTGAGTTGAAGGAATCGCAGAACCCAAAGGCAAGCACGGTATCCTCTGGCAAAGGTCACCTGTGGTGATCCGTGATCAGAGCTTCCGAGTATATGGGGTTTCTAGAATAGGGAGTTTTCTGAAAACAACTTGTAGTTTCTATCATTTATTTCCGAAGAAACAGCTGAAATGTCTACCCAGGTTCGAGGGAACCTGGAGGACTAGGAGGAACCTCGGTTTAAGGCCTCCTGGTTTCCCGAAGGACCAGCAAGCCAAAGGCGTGGTTGGTGAGCAGCAAGGAGGTTTCGAAAAATGGGGGTGCGGTGGGGCGGTAGAGACAGGATTTTGCAACACTCTCAACCCGAAGCCTGACATCAGATAGGCTTTCCAGAAGCGCCCACATGGCAGTGCGCGACAGTTTTAACAATAGGTTGGGTGGCATGTGACGCGTATCGCGACATATACCCTAAGCAAATAGTTTGTTTTCATTACTTTTGTCCTGTGCCAGAACCTGCTCCTGGAATACTACGCTCCCCTGCTCAGTTTAGGGTTTCAGCCTTAACCGACCTAGAAAAATGCTGCAGCACACTTCCCGTGCTTTCGCAAGAAAGCCGTAGTGACTCCTTTTCGAATCGGGCCGCAAGAAGGACTCGAACAAGCCCAACAGAGACTGTCGCCCTGAAAGGCCCCCCAACTCAGCATCCGGAGCCGAACGCAAAAGCCCTGAAGCCCTGCAGCTACACAGACGCCCTAAACCTTCCTACACCCCAAAAGCCAAAAGCCCTAGGACCCACAACCCCCCAAAAAGCCTAAGCCCCAAAAACGCCGACTTCCAAACTCGAAGCCCCAAACCCCTAAACCTACGGGTACTTAGAATTATTTTTAATTTTTCGTCATTATAATCCCTAACAAACAGCTAAAATTAGAATTTTTGCTAGGGTTCCAAGTTCAGTATAGTAACCCTAAATCGCAATGCATGTTGATGTAACCCTACCAACCAAAGACCTTGCCCCCGAATCGGGCTGCCCAGACGCCCTGAACCCCTTCAGCTACAGGTCCTTGCTCGTCCGGGCGTCCCAGCCCTGCGCTCAAGGGCCCGCGAGTCAGGACGAAAAGGGATTCCTGCAAGGGTCAGGATCTTGGGTTTGGGCTTGTTCAGACTCCGAGCTGGAGGACTTGATGGCGGGATTTCGGATGTCCAGCGGCTTTTGGCAGTGGTTTAAGGAGTGTAGGGTCTGGGGTTAGGACTTCGTCCTGTGGCTTCTGTGAGATCTGCCAAGAAACCCTAAACACTAATCGTGACTTGAAGCTCCGCAACTGCTACCCAGAGGCCCAGGGGACTTTGTAAGTCGATTTTAGGTAGGGTGATAAGTACACTTAATGGAGTTATCCCATTAGAACCCTACTTATAACCTACTTGCCTACTTACTACGTAAGTCCCCTGGGCCTCCAAGTGGGTGGTTATCAAAATTATGGTCCCTTTTTGGGTCCTTAGTATAATACGGCACCTAATACTTAGGGTAGCCCAAAAGGGCAGCACTAATCAACCTAGTTTCATGTTCCAAGTTTCTGGGGTTCGCTATAACCCGTGCATCCCCGAAACCTTACGCCCTGAAACCTAGACCTAGAGCCTTGGCTCACCTGCAAATTTCAACATGCTGGGCTCTTCTGGTCAGGATGCCTGGCGCAAGGATTTCGAGTCGGGAAGCTTTTCCACTGTCGGGTCCTCGAGATCTAGGACCTAGAGTAGGCCCTTATTCCCTTTTTAAGGTTTCAGGTTCCCTTATAAGCCCCTTTAAACCAAAAAGGGCACCCTTTTTAGTCCTAGGTTACTCTTGGGCCTAGTTAATAAGGGCTCTATAATTGGGGTCCTTAAAGGGATCTATGAGGGATCCATAAAGGGTTTAGGGTTTAGGGAGATTCTCTCACAGATCCGCTGGCAAACCCTGAACCCGAAAGCTCCAAAGCCTCGAAGCTCTGAGACTCTAAGCTCCCAGCCCAAGATCCTGCTTAGAGGCCCAGGGGACTTAGTAAGTAGTAAGGTTCCTTAAAAGGCTCCTTAAAAGGGATCTATAAGGGTTCTATAAGAGGGATTAGGGTGTATTTAGAGGCCCAGGGGACTTTGTAAGTAGGTTATAAGTAGGGTTATAAGTACCCTAAATGGAGTTGCCCTAATTATATCCCTACTTATAACCTACTTACTGAGTCCCCTGGGCCTCCAAGTGGGGCTTCAGAGATTGTCAGCAGCCAACTCAAAGGCGTAGAGGACTTCGATTCGAAGGCCTAGGGTTAAATCAGGATGACCAGACCAACTGATATCCCCAACTGGGGACCTGTGTATTCAAGTCCCCTGATCCTTCAAGTGGAAGAAGCTCCTAGCATGATAATTTGGGCTGTCTTGCAACAGTACAATAAATCCCCAAAAAGCTCGAAACCGGGTTGAGGATAATTAGTTCTGGGATTCCCGATGCATTTCTATCTTAAGGATTGAGGCTATTGGGTTTCCACGTTTTGGGCTTCTACTGTAGGCGCCCCTGGAGGTTCCTAACATCACGGATTAGAGTTTGGGGCTTAGGGCTTAGGGTTTATAGGGCTTAGGGTTTAGGGCTGAGGGCTTAGGGTTTGGGGGACGATCCAACTGATGTGTTTGGTTTCAGTGTGTGGGGCTTAGGGTTCCAGTGGTTCTCTGTCCATGAAAGGGCCCCCTACTCTCTGGGATTCGCTTCTTAAGAATGCACTATGTTCCCCAGTGGCACCCGTTTATCCATACTGTTTTGGGCTCCCTTATTAACGCCAAACTGCAGGAAAAGAGGTACCTACGGTTGATGATATAAATCCTGCACTACCTAAATGACTTTAGACTATGGGAATTATGGTATATGCCTTATTCCTTATTATTATGGCTTATGGGTAATGCAGGATTTATATCATTAACCGTAGTACTCCATTTCCTTCAGGAGGCTAGTAGTTAGGTTTAGGCCTGGAAGCTCCTTGGACGAATGGCAGGCCAATGTTCGGGTTTAGACGACATTGCTGTATATGTTGTTGCTCTTGTCATTGTGGTCAACTCAGCACTCTTGCTCCTGTTGTGAAAATCCGTGTTTAGTGTTCTGTTTGCTGCTATGATGATGCTGATTCGTCTGTTTAAGATACTGTTGAATTCTAGTCTTAGTGCTGTTGCATAATAGGCTCTGAATACTTATGTACGGTAGTCCCTATAACTAGTAACTGGTGTATCAATTACCCCAAACCCCTCATCTGATTAATAGGGCCACTGTCTTTGCATTTTGCTGCAGCAGACAATCCTAGATCTGAGGCCGCTCTGAACACTTGGCTGCAAGAGGCGCGCCGAAGTTTGTTTCGGATCCTCGGCGACAGCTTCCGGAAGTTCATTGTTCATTTTATTGGAACATTGAGGCAGTGGTGTGGCATTTCGGGTTAGTGAGGGTTTAATAATTTTAAAGTTTAAGGTTTACGGATTTCGGGCAGTTCGTGTGAGAGACGGGCACCAGTTGTGCAATATGCAGCCACCATACCCGTCGTGATGTAAGTTGAACCTGGGCATGCACAAGCATACCAAGTCGACCGTACGTGGACTACGAAAGAGCAATCGGCCCCACATCGTCGAGATTGGGCTTCACCGTTTTTTGTGTGACCATTGCAAAGCTGACGATGATGACTAATGATTAGTGTCATCGGTCGTCTCATTGCCTCCCCTTCCTCGGCTTTTCCGGCCATCACCAGCGCTACGAACCATACATAATCTTACTTATATATATATATATATATATGCGGTTGCTGTCATCACCCCGTGGAATCCCACCATCCTTCTGCGCTGTGTTTGTTGGCAGTTGTTCTGAACGTGGCGTTGTTCTTGCACGAGCTTCCGAGCATGAGGGACCCCGAACTTACACCCTTTGCAGTAAGATGCTTCTTATGAACAATCCCTGGACGGGGCATATAATGTATAATAAACTGTCTAGAACAAGTCTCTGCAACTTCTTGCACAGATCTCATAAAGCCCTGATAAGCCTGTACAGAACCCTGTCTACAAAATCCTTGCTCAAGGGCTCGAAATATCCCCTGAAGCCTTAGATACGGTTGATGATATAAATCCTGCATTACTTTAAGGACCCAAAACTATGGGAATCATAGTATATTCCTTATTATGGGTCATGCAGGATTTATATCATCAGCCGTAGTACGGTCTTTGGGCCCAAAAGCTTTAATACATGAGCCCTTAGAGCCCTAGGGTTACAAAAGAAGCACAGATAGCCTCGGCAGCCCGCGTGCCGCCCCTGTGGCAGGGACCCTACCGGACAGGTTGGGATAAAGAGGTTTAGGGTTTAGGGTTTAGGGTTCGGGGTTTAGGGTTCAGGGTTTAGAGTTTGGGGTTTAGGGTTTAGGGGAGTTGGACATCTTTACAGTTTAGGGGTTTTGGGGTCTAGGGCTAGGGGAATGGGGCTTTGAAGTTCTGAGTTCAAAGTTCAGTGTTTTGGTTTAGGGCTTTCGGGCTGAACGTTCTAAGGTTCTAAGAGTCTTAGGTTTCAGGTTAGGGTTTAAGTTCTCGGGGTCTGTGGGAAAATCGAAGCTAGGAGCGCCTGCAATCCGTTTCAGTTTTGATTTCGGGGCCCTGTGGAGGGTGTGCTTAGTTGCAATGTCATGGCTCGTGCTGGGTTCTTGTTAAGGAATTTAATTTAAGTTTCCATAACAGGGATCTATAGTGAAGAATATGGCTTCCTTATTTTTGGTAGTTTAAATTAGAACCCAGCTTGCACCATTGGAATTCTGTCCGCACCAAGCGAGGTCGCGGCTCACCGAGGCGAAAGAGAGCCTACAGGCGGAGAATGCGCCTGTGCTCAGTTGGTTTACAGTAGAAGCCCGAAAGTTGAAAGCCCAATAGCCTCAATCCTTAAGAGTAATGTACGGGAAATCCCAGCACTGTTTGGCCTTAATCCGCTTTCCAACTTTGTGGGGTTTACTATAGGCTTTTGGAGTCTTGGAGAGCTGCTGCCTCTTGGTCGTTCAGATGTTCGACGTGTTAAGGTTTGCCAAGACTTCGCAATCTGACACTAAGCTCAACTATACTATCTATATATATATATGTATATATATATATACACCAAACCTTAGCATACTAAACTACCAGTAACTATCATATGCTATGCACTGTGTTCCATGTATTGTATACTGAATATGTAAGTGTATATATATATATATATATATATGTATGTATGTATGTATGTATGTGTACATATAGATTGAAAGTTGTATTGTGTACTATGTCTTATGCTATACTACACGGTCTATTATACTATACACTATCCTAAGATGCTGGTGGAGGGACTCGATGAAGCCTGAAAAACGAAAAGGCTGGCGGCTACTTACATCGGGTTATGATCTCACGAAATTGTCATAGAAGACTTGCCGAGGTCTTTGCACTGATCCTTTGTGCCCAGACATCGTGCGAACCTCGCAGGGTTGAGGCGGTCCTGGGCCCCGTGTACGTAGTTAGGGTCAGTTATTTCTTGGGCATGAAGCTATAATTTGGCGTCTACTTCCGGTGGCTTTTATAAGGTTTGAAAGGTTTCTATAGGTTTTAGAAGGTGTTATGAGGTTCTGCAAGGGTTTCTATAGGTTTTTATAGGGTGTTCTAAGGTTCTGCAAGGGTTCGTATGAGGGCGCAGAAGCCTCCGGGAGCCTTTGCTGGGAGTACACGCGGGAAGGTGGCTGCCGGTGCTATGTTGTGGGAACTGTTCCGAGTACTGGGTTCAGGGTTCGGGTTCAGGGTTTAAGATGTAGGGTTTAGGGTTTAACTATAGGGTTTTAGGAGTTTAAGATGTAGGGTTCAGGGTTTAAGGTTGGAGTTTAGGGTTTAGGGTCTATAGGTTTAGGCTGTGTGGCGACGGCATTGCGCGGGAAGTTGCCCTGACTACCGTAAAGCCGAGCCCCCTCTAGCATATCTTTGGACGGGCAGCTGCGTTGAGGGTTTAGGGGTTTGCAGGCTTTGGAGGGTTTCGGTTCGAGTGTTCGATGGCAAATTACCCAACTCCCACAGAGTCGAACCCCCAACTCCCTATAGAGCCGATCCCCCTGCACCATACTGTTGATGGACAAAATCCTGCATTACCCTTTGTAGGGAACATACCATAGTTCCCATAGTTTAGAGTCTTTAGGGTCATGCAGGATTTTGTCCATCAGCAGTATGTAAGGTCCACGGAGACTGTGCCGGAGGCGTTGGCAGCAGCCGCCTCAGCACCCGAACATCGCGGTCCAATCTGGGGATCTTGCTCCACTGGAGTTGCTAAGCGGACCCGAATGTACAAAAGAGACCTATTTATAGTTTAATGGCCCCAAAACCCTATTCTAAGTATCAAGGCCCGTATATTCGGCAAAAACCCCTGCCCGGATGCATGCTCTGATCCACTTTGTTTCCACAAGCGCCGCTCTCAAATTCCCGCGGCCCAGCTGCCCAATACTGTCTGGTGCGTAGGAGGGAATGGGGGAATGGATCCCTGTAGTAGTCGTCATATATCCCCAATAATTGTTTCCATAATCCATTCCCCCCTTCCCTACTAAGAACCAGACAGAATAGGGCAACTCCAAACCCACTCCGCTAGTCCAAGCTCTGAGCATGAAAAGGCTCAAGCACCATATTGGGGGTTTCCGACAATAACGTTGTAATTACCCTAAATAGTAGGATCCTGATTATGAGGACCTCCAAATAACCCTAAACGCCCAAGCCCTAAACACGAAACCCGTAAATTTCGGAAACTCCCATTTCGATGGAGCCATCAATGGATCGTTTGAGGTGGCTGCGCGCTCACTGTGCGCATCGGCACAATGTGCTGGAGGCGCTCGACGTCGGAACTTACTGACAAATTCGAAGTGCAGATTCGCTACAGGGCATCAAGGGTCAGCAGGCTGAATTGAACGAAACTAGCCATACTTACTTGCTTCTACATCATTGATCACATCAAAAGATTCACTTCAAGTGCATGTTCCTGGTGCGCAGGTCGCCGTGGGTCAATCAAAGTCTTGAGCTTCTGGTGCGAGTGTTGGAGCTTTCTGTTGAAAACGAAACTGTGGGCCGGACTGCGACCTGTAAGAAACTTCAGACAATAGTGATAATAGTTATATTAAACAATAGTATTAAAATAGCAGTAATAAACAAGAATTTTAAAATGAGAACATAATAATAGAGTGTAGACATGTTTATGTTTCAAGCTCGGGCGGGGCCAAAGGTGAAAGTTTGGTGAAGGTTCAGGGAAGACGAATATGATGTAGAGATCGTGTACAGCGAGTGTCGTCGGTGACCACACATTCAGTGCTTGCATTTTCTATTGGATCAGTTATCATCTGACGTCCTTGTTTCCCAACCCGTCTAGCTGTCGCAACCGCATACAAGGAGCATTTAGTTGACAAACCTGACACTGACTATTGATTTTGCATGTTCTTGCACCCTGCTTACCGGTCCTGGTTGCGCTCGCTTGAGGCCTTGGCTGCAGCACAGCTACGGCGCCTTATATAGAAACTTTGTAACAGTCCTGCCAAACGTGCTTCATACATTACCTTTCAATGGACCCTTCAAGGATTCCGTGAAAGCAGCTTTATTCCAATGATTCAGGCCCCTGTGTTTTGCTTCTGCCTGCTCTCAAGGCGATGTTGCAACAGCCAAAGTGCCATATCTTTCCGCCAGAAGCTTGGGATCAGCCAGGAAGCCGTGACCGGGCTTCCTGTAGAAGGTGCTTGTTCCCATGCTGTGTTGTAAACCTCCAACTAGTCTCTATTATTATTATTATCCATAATTATCTATTATTATTGTTATATAATTAGTGCTGTTATTATATGAATCATGTAAGAGCCCAAGTACATACTTCGCGGTTCATCGATCCTCCGGGATCATGTAACTGCAGTCATCAGCGCAGTCCCCAAGCTGGGAAGTGATACCCGGGGAGGCTAAAGTGCAGGCATGAAGCCCTTAATCCTAATCCCATGCAAACCCCAAACCTTAAATCCCCAACTCTATACTAAACCCTAAGGCCAAAGCCTCCACCCCAAAATCACAAACCCCCATTCCTAAGCCGAGATATAATCTCCGATCTCGAGGCCCTTCCTCCGCCAGTTTAAGCTCCTTTTCAGAAACCCTAGTCTAAGTGCTAAGGCGTCTGTTTTACGATGACGATTCCGTTAAAGGCACCCTTAAACTAACCCGTAAGGGTCTCAATTGAACACCTCATTTTTACGAATGAGTTTTGCCCTTATCCCAAAGATCTAAAACCCCTAAACCCTCCTGACCCTCCTGAACCCTAAACCCTAAACCCGCCTGAACCCTAAACCCTTCTAGACCCCTGAACCCTCCTGAACCCTAAACCCTAAACCCTAAACCCACTTTAAAAAGAAAACCTAAACCCTCCTGAAGCCTAAGCCCTAAACCCCTAAACCCTCCTGAACCCTAAACCCTAACCCCTCAACCGTTCTAAACCCCCAAGACCCTCCTGAACCCGAAACCCTAAACCCCTAAACCCTTCTAACCCCGGAACCCTCCTGCACCCTAAACCCTAAACCCTTCTAAACCCCCAAACCCTCCTGAACCCTAAACCCTAAACCCTTCTAAACCCCTAAACCCTCCTGAACCCTAAACCCTAAACCCACTTTAAAAAGAAACCCTAAACCCCTAAACCCTTCTAAACCTCTAAACCCTATATAAACCCACTTAAAAAAAAAACCCTAGACCCCTAAACCCTTGTAAACCCCGGAACCCTAAGCCGCCCAAAAAGGCAGTGACCTTCGGATCGGACTTCAACTCGGAGCGTTTGGCGGCCCTGGAGGATGGGACCTGCGAGACTCAGTTTTGGGGTTTATACGACTTTAGGGATTTAGCGGTTTAAGATTTAGGGTGTAAGGGTTTAGGGTTTGAAGGGTTGAAGATTTAGGGTTTAGGGTTTATAGGGTTTTAGGAGTTTAAGATGTAGGGTTTAGGGTTTAAGGGTTTAGGGTTTATAGGGTTTTAGGGGTTTAAGATTTAGGGTTTGTAGGGTTTGGGTTTTAGAGGTACTTTTGGGGTTGAGGGTTTTAGAGTTCAGGGCTTGCTTTTTGGGGTTTAGGGTTTAGGGTTTTAGAGTTCAGGGCTTACTTTTTGTGTAGTTTAGGGACTGTGGTTTAGGGCTTTAGTGTTCAGGGCTTCTTTTTGTGGGATTTAGGGCTCCAGAGCTTTGGGACTTTAGGGTTTATTTAGAGTTCAGGGCTTACTTTGCGGGTTTAGGGTTCAAGGGCTCCGGGGCTTTTTTAAATTCTCGAATAGGGAATGGCGCTTTGTGTTTTTTGCTGCACTACTTACATCGTGAGTAAGCTCCAAGGCAACTCCAATGGGGTGTAGCTTTATGTTGTATTTAAAGTCTACCCTAAGGCTCCAAAGTAGTTCCTTTTGGGGGTTCATATGTAGAATCCTATACGGTAATCCCAAAAAGGAACGACTATGGAGCCTCTGGGTAGTTAGGTATGCTTGAAACATTTCTAACATGTGGTTTTTCACGGTAGCGTCTATGCATACATGGCTCATGTTCTGAACAACTTCGACCTTAGGTTCGACAGGTGTGGAGACCTCAATAGATAGACTCAATCTTGGTCCAGAGGGATCACGAAAACATCGAAACCCTGGCGACTGGAGGTGGGAGGTCGCCCTTCTATGCGAATTCCGACTTTTGAAGCCCTGAACCAGACACCGAAGCTTGCTGGTAGCAAAGGTGGTTTATGGTTTAGGGATTAGAGTGTTATCAGCAGCAGGAGTGGAGGACGTGGGTTCCGTGCTCGGGGTTTCAAAGGCGCACTTGTAGCTTCAGGGATTTTGGTATCCCTATCAGCCCTACACCAGTGACTTCGATATCCTCAGGAAGTAATTTCGCTTAACGAGAACACCTCAACCCCAAAAGCAGGACAAAGCAGGCAAGACAGACGGGGACTTACCCAAACTGGGTTCTTGTGTAAAGAACTTAAGTTAAGTTACCATATCAGGGATCTACAGTAAGTAGTGAATATGGTGTCCTTATTCTGGTGGCTTAAACCTTAAACCCTAAACCCGAAAAGGAACCCTTATAGATCCTTTAAAGGAACCGAATTAAATCCCTTAACAAGAACCCAGCAAAACCTTGAAGCCAGCAAGAGGAGCTCTGTGCGTGGTCTGGTGGCCTCTCCTTCAATGTAGCGGAGCCGGGCATGCACTTGCCTGAGGTGACTTGATTTAGGGTTTAGGGTTTAGGGCTTTTAGGTTTAAGGGGGTTTAGGGGTTAATTCGGAAATTAGGAGTTTAAGGTTTAGGGTTTTGGGTGAGGTGAGGGTTCTGGGGTGTTGGGGTGTTGGGGCTTGGGGTGTAAAGCTGTGCGCTGTAGTGGACCTGTACTGATGTCGATTTTTTTACATTTGACCAGAGTGCACAGCTTCCCAAAACATCTCGCAGCCTCCGAATGCCCCGAGGTCTCGCAAGGACTGTGCGCAGACGAAAGTCTTTAGGCTGCTTGCTCCATCTTCTGCTCTGCGTACACCCCTCTGCTCAAACCTTAAACCATCATAACCTTAAACCCTTAACCCTTAAAACCGCAAATCAAAACCTTAGCTCTAATCCTAAGCTCTTCACAAGGCTGCGTCCTGCTGCAGAGGGCCTAGCGGCCCACCTGTTCACACAGGCGTTGACTGCAACCTTTGGGCAACAGGCTTTGGAGCATCGAGCGTGGGGTTTGAGGCCTGGTTTCGGAACTTTGCGGTATGCAGGCGACTGCTGGCGTAAGGTGGACGTTCTTTCGTCTTGGTGGTTGAATCTACTTCATGAGGAAGACGGCTTGGCGGGGCTGGATAGTCAAACTGTCCTAGTTCAAGCCTGGCGTGACTGACAGCCGCCTTTACCAGTTGCGCTACCGAGCAAGTTGCAAGTCGTAGCAAGCTTGCACCATGCAGGGAGACGCTAGCGGCTTCCTGGAGCGACGCAGATACTACGCGCAGAAGCAGGATCGTGCCATCTGATAAGTCTCCAGATTGGATTGCAAAAGTTCTAGGGAGGCAGTTTCCTGGATCTTACAAGCAACAACACATGTAGACTGTAGACGGCTGTGCTGAAGAGTCTCCAGTGAATGTGTACTTTGCTGTCTTGAGGAACACTGTTCTTCCGCACTCTCCTGCAGGAACTGGGTACTTGCTTTATGGAGCTTCCAAAAATGGTGAAGTACGACGAAGGCTCGCTCAGCACCTTTCGTGCTCCGAAACTGGGCGGCTACACAAAAGGTCGCGTGCTCGCTGCCCCCGGGATTTCGGCTAACCACCGAGAGCTATCAGTACGTCGTCATGATGGAATGACACCGGCTCCCTAAGCTGAAACCCTAAACCCTAAACCTTAAACCCCTCAAGAGCATCCGAAGTCTGAAAGGCGAGGCCACCCCTTCCTTGACACCGTTGCACCTGCACCGGAAGACCCTGGCTGGGCTCCCTGCCTTGTCCGAGGCCTCAGAGGAGGGTTTTCGCAGGAATCTCAGGCTAAAATACGTAGTTTGGGGGCCGTAATTTTTTTTAACCTATACTATTCCTGAGGGTTCCACGTTAATATTCTGATTCTGATGATTATTATTATTACTATTACTATTATTATTGTTATTCTTATTATTTTCTTATTATTCTTATTATTCTTATTCTTCTTCTTCTTATTATTATTCTTATTATTACTATTATTATTACTATTATTATTCTAAAAAAAGGGGGCCCTACAGTACTAGTCGAAATATCCCTTTAGGTTCCTTGTTATTTTTTTAGGCTTTAAGGAACCCCAAAGTATTATTCTAATTGTTCCAGACACTAGAGAAGGCAGCAGCTGTCGCTGTCGCAAGAATAGTTAGCAACAGCAGCATAAGCAACGGGACCACTAGTAACCACAACAGTGCTGGTGGTTGTGCTTTGCGATCATCTCTTTGTCTCTGAACTTGGCCTGTAAGTATAAAGCAGTCCTTTGCACAGGTAAAATATCCAGAAGTCTAGAAGTTAAACCGTGCGACTTGAAAGGTTTTTGGGATCGGAACATCGCTTCAATACATCTCTGGGCTTCGATTCGAAACCCCATCGTTTCGAGGTCCAATACAAGGGGTGCCATACATGATTAGAATCTAGAAAAGCTTTTTGTCGTGGTGGTAGTAGTAGAAGTAACTACCACCAGTAGCACCACACGTAGCAGTAGAAACTGTGATAGTTACTATAAGAATCAGCAGTAGTCGTCGTCGTCCCAGCAGCTGTAGTCGTAGTATGTCGTAGTCGTAGTAGTAGTAGTAGTAGTAGTAGTAGTAGTAGTAGTAGTAGTAGTAGTAGCAGTAGCAGCAGCAGCAGGATTGGTAGCAGATGATGCCATTCGGTATGGCTCCGCTGCAGCTCATGATGGACGGATACGAGAGCTTAGACGGGCTCAAGGTTCGAAGTTCAGTGCCTTGGACACTCAGTACAAGCGGTTCAGAGGTCGCGGCACTTCCCTCTATTCAAGTTTATTACTCCCTGATCACCCCTATAAGCATTCCCCCATCTGCAACATCCTTCGAAGCCCGAAGCCCCAATCTGAAAGCATCCTAAACTTTAAACTCGAAAGCCCCTAAACCTAGCTTGTCCTTTGGGATCTTTTCTAACGTCCCCTACTATTTTGTAGAGAACCATCATAGTAAATAATTTTCAACGGGCTTAAAGGACAACTCAGAAACCCAAAGCTCCAAGAAACGCAAGCCCCAGGCTTCTGAAGGCTTCGGCGCAGCCCATCGACTGCCATGCCCCCAAAGCTCGTGCTAAGGATGAGTTTGACAGAGACATATACCATGTTGGGGCTTATGGGGCTGTAACATGTGCGTTTCCAGTGTGAGCAAGTAAACCTAACAAAAGGGGTAGCTCTGTTGCCGACCTGCATGACTTCAAAGCAGCTGCTCCTTCCTGCAGAATATAGGGGCCTAAAAAAATAGCAAAATACCAATTTTTTCTGAGGTTCCTTATTATAACTATAGTATAATGAGCCCCTCTAATTGTCAAGGCCCCTATACTAAATCCTTGTAATCGCCCTTAAAGTAGCCCTGATAGACCCCTTTAAAGGAAGCCCTGTTCGATCAATACATATTCAGGCCCCTAAATTCGTTACTTTGGCGCAAGCCCCTGCGTCCCGCCCAGTTGCTGTCCCATCGGAGTCGATGTTGACCGTTCTTTCCGATGCCGCGGGACTCAGTGTGCTCTTAGGGTTTAGGGTTTAGGGGATGCAAGTGCACGTGTCTGTCGTCTGATAGCCACCCTAAACCTCTAAACTCCTATACCCTCAACCCTGTACCACCTGCTGGCCTCCTGGAGCATCCTGTAAGCCTCTCTATCACCGGATTTACCGGAGAGTCGGCCAGCTTAGTCGCGGGATACGATATATTTGCATGTATGCATGCATGTATGTCTGTACCACTGTATGTGTGCATGTAAGTATGCAGGGTCTGTATTTTTTATGTATGTATGCATGTATGTATGTATGTGTATGTGGGCATGTGTGTGTGTGTCTGTATGTATGTACGTATGTACGCATGTGAATATCAGTGTGTGTATACATATATATATATATATATATATATACACACACATGTATGTATAAGGCACAGACAGAGGCTGAACATCCTTGCTGCCGGTTGCAAAGACTCCTTTTACAGTTGCAACTACATGCACCTGCAACTGTGGCCGTTGGTCCTGACGTGCTGAAACTTTAGGGCCCTCCTGCGATGACCCATGCTTGGCACAGGTAACCTTGGTTTTGGCACACCGTTGGTCTCGGTCACTTAGAACCTGGAGGACTCGCTGGACAGTTCACACATTGCATTGCAAGCCTTATGCCAGGTTTCTTTCCCTAATTCTAGATTCCAGAGTCTAGCATAGCATCTCAGTGAAGACCTGAACCTAGGCTTTAGTTGGCCTGTGCCGTGCTACAACCTGAGCCAGTAACCACCCACTACTGCATTGACAAGGGCGACGTCGAGCAACTGACATCATGTGTACCGATATGCTGATTTTCACCTACTCTACTGATGGCACCAAGCTGCATCATTGCAGCTTCAGTTTGCCACGACAAGTGACCCTATAACATGTAGAAACACCGAATCCGACAGAGTGGCCGTGGCTTTTCCCTTCAGGATATGTTTCTCATTTCTCATGACCATATTCTACACTATACCATGATATGCTAAACTTCAACTACAATGTGCGAACAAACTCCGGGCTTAAATGCACACCCACATCAGGATTCGGCGCGGAATGAGAGATCTCGTCTTCGGGGAGCCTGGAAGTATTGGCTTGGACCAAGCCTTAACAAAGGGGTTTGGGTTTAGGCTTCGGGGTGCAAAGGACAGGGCGCGAGATAGATTTAGGCATGTTGCCGTGTTCGGACCTCCCAGCGGGGGCATCGATAATGCATCGAACTTTACTGGCAAGTGACCGGCTCCAGACTGACACGTTTCTTGGCCTGTAAGTGTCGGTGCAGATGCAAACGAGCGAGAGACAGGATTATAGGGGCCTGAATAAATAGAAAAGGGTCTTGGGGTATATTCTCCTGCAAGTTGAATACTACAGTTACTACAACGTACTGAAGCAAGGCCACCGAATACTATTGGTAATTGTTTATGTTCTGCTTTCCGGGCACCGGAGCTCATCGTTGGTTGGCGAAATGCGCAACGCACCCAGGACTCCTCCTCCTGCGCGGAGACTCCCATGGCGCGTCTGCGGACCAAATTCGCCGACACAGCGAATTGGCTGTGCACGCCGGAGTCGGAGGAGTCGAAGGCGAAGGACATTGCGATGGTTCGGCCCTGAAAGAGGAGCGTGCGGAGCCAAAATGGTCGCCCGGTATGAAGTCAGAGTCAGCCGCATCTTCCAGAGATACATCGGAGGAGCTTTCCGCGGCAGACAGACTTGAGATTGCAAAGGCCTACAATGTGTTGAAGGACCAGGCTCTCGAGGAAGCCTGGTCCAAGCTCCATCAGGAGCAAATGGTCTCTGCAGAGTTCAGAGCCCAGGAGGAGGGAGACGCAGGAGGAGGAACTGAAAGAGAAGCTCGACCTGCAACAGATTGAAAGCGAGCAACTTCGTGCAGAGGTCGAGAAAGCCGAGGGCGTACTCCATGCGGAGAACGAGCAGCGCAGTCGAGAGCAAGACATGAGAATTGAGTGCGAGAAGGAACTACTGGGAGCCCTTCTTGATCATGCCACCGTGCAGCCGACCCAAAGGAATCGACCACTCTGCGAAGTTCCGAACGGAGCTGGAGGTTGCTCGGACCGTGGTCTCGGCCTCAAAAGCCTGGTATCGCTTGTGATCCCAGAAAACCGTAATGCTCTTTGAAGTTCCCTGAACTGCTCTTCCCGGTGCAACTGCCGGCGAAGCTGACGCTGCACCGGGAAGAGCAGTTCAGCGAACTTCAAAGAGCATCTGTTTTCTGGGAACACAAGCGATACCGGGCTCTTGAGGCCGAGGTTAAGAATTTTCTCCGGCAGCTGGCCAAGCGACTGCCAAGTATTGCCCGGGATCTTGCGATAACATTCGCAGACACCTACTTTTTATGGAGGTGCCTGAGGTTTTTTGTGGCCAGGCAACCCGAGCACTGCATAGGACTTTGCATGCATTGGCATCCGTTGATGCCCAAATCTGTGGATTGGACTGTGCCGCGCTGTTCATTCGGAAAGCCATTGTCGTGAGTTCCAGTCTGCGAAGTTTCATCTTTCAACCCCACTAGTGCAATGTTTGTAGCACTCGCGTTTTCTGAGCACTTGGCTTCTGATGATGGGCACGGACGTGCGGACTTGCATGGGAGTGATCTGGCACTGAGGACTTTGAAGAGCCTGTTCTGGAGGCACTCCTTCACTGCCTCATCCGTGCAGCGTGCTACAATAATGGACTGCTGGTTGCCATGGACAAGGGTAATCAACTGCAACGTCAGGTCTTAACTCTTTTGGCTTACGAGTGACAAATGCTGCCCTGCAGGGAAACTTTATGGCAGCTTTGACACCGCTGCAGTCTTGATACACATCCTGTAAGTAAAACAAACGGCTTCGAGCGATGCAAAGACTCTGCAGGGCACCGATGGCGCACTGACGTCCACCTGGAAGCTGCATCTCGGAACGCGAATCTGGGTCGTTTTGGTTTCGTTTCGTAAAGTTAGATGCTGCGCGCCTGAACCTCGTGTCTGGGGCTCTGTGTTAGGGTATAGCAAGATTCTGTGTTGCTCCTGCGTCTCGAGTCTCATCAGTCTCATCCTTAACAACTTAACGAGCAATGATGATTCGGAGATGCAGTGCTGAAGCGGCAAAAGTGTTTTGAACTTGAACCACACTCGCAATAATATCAACAATGCAACATATTTTGAACCCATGCCATGAAAGTTATGAAGCCTCCCCGCACCGTCCCTTCCGCAGTGTCCACCACGGAGGTCCCCCTGTTTGTCATTGGACGACTGCTTCCAAGGCGGGCAACCCATCCACCGGCGTCTGCGCTCAAGATGGAGGCGAAGTCAAGGGTCCCAATGGGTTCGTTTATATATATATATATATATACATATATATATATATATATATATGTCAATATTGTTAGTATGGAGTCTCTGACGCATGCAGAACGGCTCCGAGCTCGTCGCGATCAACCGCATCCGCGTCACCGAGCGCACCCCCAGGAGCGAGGCAGAACGGGTTTAGAGTTTAAGGTTTAGCGGTTAAGGTTTCGGGCTTTGCGTTTCGGGGCTTTTCGGGTGTAGGGCTTAGGGTTCAGGCTTTCAGTCAAAGTTTCGGTCCTACAGTTTTGCGGTGTAGTATTGGGACACTGCTTTAACCAGGGTGTTGAGGTAAAGGGCTTTGGGGCATCTTGAATTTTGACGCAAGGCTTTCTCCAAACCCCAAAACCCCAGAGTTCTTCTGGGCTTTGTCTTAGGCTGGAAGCTCTTCATCGTAAACCTTATAGTGATGGTAATCCTGATGATAGCATCCCTTGTAGTAAGTTCTAACCCAATCCTCTGAAATCTCGACCCTCCAGAGAAGCTCCTGGATCCTTTTGCTCAGGAACAGGACACTTACCCTGCTCTCCGAAGGATGTTAAATCCGAATTCTCATCCGTGATGCGTCCACTCACATTGACATGACAGTTCGTTCTTCAGGGCAAAAATTCGCTTGGTCACCGTTGCCAGCATCGTCGGCAACATGCGGTAATTAGTCAAGTCTACTTGCAGTTTGTTCTTGGAGTGTGGTTTGCGCATGGTCGGCGATCGGTCCAGGTGGCCCGCCGAATATCTTCGCGGTGTGGCCACCCAGAGTTGTGCATTGCTGTCAAGTGCATTGGATTTATGGTTCCGGGGTTTTTGGGTTTACAGTCGGGTGTTGAAAGCCTTCCAAGTTCAGGGCAATTATAAGAACAAGGCGTTGCACTCTTTCGTACACTGAACCCTAAACACGTTCCCTCCGACTCCTAGCGTCAGAAAGGACCTTCATTGCTCCGTTAAGGTCAGTGAAGCTGCCACCCGACTACAGCAGAAACTTACCCCGACACCATACCCTGATTAGTCATTATAAGAAAACGAATGCCAATAGTAGTGCTCATGCTCGTGCCACTACGAAGGTTAATACTAATGAGTACCTTAACCCCAAGTAACCTACCTTTTTAAGGACTTATATAAAGAAATCATATTAAGGAACCCTACAAATGGTAGGTTCCTTAGGGTCCAGGTAAGGCCACCACAGTAAGCCGAGGCCCGTTTCACTGACTTTTCGGCTTCCTTCCAGCGCCAAGGCGCTGGCACAGCTTCGGTCCTGGGAATCAAGTTTACAAAGAATACCTATAGGGTTTAGGGTTTAGGGTTTAGGTGGCAGCTCGGGAAAACTCGAAGATGTCATGACTTCTTTTTGAGGGCCTCAAAACTACAACCTAGATACCTGTTTAGAGGGTTTACTGAACCATACAAGGCGCTCAGTACGAGCGAAGCTTGTCCGGGTGTCTATAAGGGGGAATGAAGGAGTCTTAATGATTACAGAAGGGTCTGGGGTATCTATTATGCTGCTTTTGACGTTTACAAGGAATCCACTAAACCGTATTCTACCCCTACATTACCTTCTTAGGGCTATTTGGGGCCTGGGGCTTCATGCTTCGAAGTCGGAGCTTCGAGGCTGAAGATTGAAGGTGTCGTACGTGTAAAGTTGCATTTCATACCTCGTCATGCATGTGAATGCAGGTCTGTAAGCCTTTTTGTATATCCGTCTCCACCGACACAAAGACAGCAAACACATCTGTTTGTTTGTCTGTGTGCTCATATGTATATCTTTATGCTTGAACACATATGCATATATATATATATATGTACATGCGTACACATACAATTACACATACATAGACATATGTACACAAACAAAAACTCATCCTACAACATCTTCCGCAACACCAACCGCTGCTGGGAAGCTTGTTTTTTTCGAAGCTTGACAGTCGGGTCCAGCGATTTGAAAGCAACTGAGCTTGATTTTGGTGGGCTTCAATTAGCAATCATGGGCTGAGCTGTTCTGGCAGGCAAACTTGGACTTAGTTTTGTCGGTTATCAGTAGGGCTAGAGTTGGGATAACTGCATTTAGTGTACTTCTAACTCTACTTGTAACCTGCTTATTAAGTCCTCTGGGCCAGGCTGTAATATCACATTATGTAACAGATCGTCCTAGTTCAAGGCTTGCCGCTGCCAGCCAGGTGGTCGACAAGATCGATATTTTTCCGATGGCTCTATCCTCAGTTTCCATCGCTGTGTTGCTTCGACGACTTTAGTAACTTTAGTATGAAGGTCGCGCTTGTTGCAGAAGACATCGCGAGGTAGCTCTCCACAGTCAATGTAATACGCAGGCCAGCAGAAGGTTTCGTTCTTGCTAGGCAGACGTGCATTACGGGACTAGGCTAAGTTATGCCTCAAAGTTTGACGCCAAGCTGCATCTACAAGTGAGACATGGATGATGTGGAGCCCCGGTGTCAATACCTTACCTCCAAGTTCCCATTCCCTACACACAGCCCCCGAGCTCCAAATCAATCCGAATCCGCGCAACTCCAGAACCTCTGAACCCAGTGCCGGTGCGTCAAACCAGAACAGAACGATGGTATCCTCGAATCCCGGACAAGATACTGAACAATTTCAACCTCAATCATCTTTTTCTCCAGAATAAGTAACCCTACACATATGCAGCATAAAGCCTCGAGAGGCACAAGCGGAGCCTGCAAAGCCGCCCACGTACAGACACGCACGAACAGAGAGCCGCGATTACGCGCACATGCGCGCGCACACACACACACACACATACATATGTATGTACATACGTGCATACAAGCACACATACCCTCATACCTACATACCCACAGACTTACATGCATACAAGATCATACACGCACACATACCCTCATAGCCTCATACCCTCATACCTAGATGCCTGCATACCTACAGACTTATGTGCATACATGCATGCACGCGGGCATACATACATTACATGCTTACATACATACATGCATACATACATACTCACCTATCATGGTCATACTTACACACATACTTGGTTACTTACATACATGCACAAACCAGAGATGCGAGATAGATAGGTAGGTAGGTAACTGGTTAGATTAAAGCTAGCTTTTGAACCTGCTTGGCCAAGCTTATCTGAGCTATGGCGGGGTCTTCTCCACGGCGCCGGCTCGCGCGGCTTCTGTGTGCCGCGGCGCTGACGGCCGCTGCTTTGTTGCTGCTAGGCAGATGTTTAGATAATAGTTGCAAGTCTCCTTTACTTTACGACAATGTCAAGTGCCTCTACAGCCGAACTGCTACCTCGCAGCGGTGAGACTACAAGGCCACGAACAATGTGACGGCATGTGTACTTTGTATGTGTGACTCGACTTGAGTCTGTCGTGCAGCACATTGCTACATGCCAGTGTGCAGCGTGCATATAGTGTAACAACCGGCAAACGGTTACATGCGTAAACGCTGCTCGAAGTAAGTACTGCAAATTACTACAGATTGCAAGTTGCAATATTCAAGATAGGTTGCATTTCTCTGTTTCTATATATATCTCTATATATATATATGCAATCGGTATCGGCTGCTTCCTTCTTCGCTGCTATATGACCCGGTATGTACCCATGTACTGTTGCATTGTGGTGTACAGCATTGAAGTTTGCATGTTTCTTTATTTTGGATTTCGGCTTGGGGAGCTTGCACCAGTCGCAGCTTGGCTTGGTCAGCCATAAACTGTCAAACGTCACCGCGAGACACTAATTAAGCCAATCTACGCCGGAAGGTCGCAGTGAGGTGTTACTGACTGTAGTCCATGAAGTGCTGCTTGTATTCTTTGCCCTCTGAATATGAGCTTTTTGCAATCACCCAAAGCGCGAAGTTGAAAATCGTATCATGAAGGACCTGGAGCAGGAGCCCCAAAAACCCCGAAGCCCATGATGATATCAGGATGAGCTGGAAGCCACGTTGCGGCTCCGCGGTGGCCTTTGGTCTTTCTGCGCTTGGTTTGCTCGCTGACGGCCTGACCTACCGGCACTCCGGTCTTACGGCGTTTGGGGTTTTGGGCTTTTAAGGTTCGAGGTCTGGGTTTCAGAGGGTTTGGCAATTTGGGGCTTCTGTCTTTTTTGGTGCTTTCTGGGTTTAGGTTCAGGGTTTAAGGGCGGCTTCTTTCGTGACATATACTGTCTTGGTCTGGTTCAGTCCAGCGGAAGCTTATCGGCACAGGAAGGCGATTTCCATTTTTTCAATCGTCGGTTTTTCTCATCATAAACAGTTTGAATCAGCAGAACCCTTTGTCTCAACACGTACTGCAGCCCGGAGCTGTGTAATGTTCACTTCATATTAAGAAAGGCCCCCCCCCCGCAAGGATAGGAGCCTCAGCCTCCGTAAGAGTCCGGGTCCAGCATGAGAGCCATTCATCAGCGTCATAGAGCTTCTGCAGTGTTCGCGAATTTGCCGAGCAGAACCCCCAACAGCCCCAAAGCCTTTTCAGCTCCTGTAGATTCTGCTTACATTTCTTTATTTTTTCCGCTAGGCCGCTTGGATTCTGCAAATACGGGTGGGTTTCTAATTACGTTCTGGGAATTGGATTTTGCAATTAGGCAGGGGATTCTAAATATGAGGTTGACATTATCTCATTGGATATATAGGTTTGAGGGATGGGAGTCTTTGACTCATGCTGCCGACACATTCAATCTGCTCTCACTATGTATCCTGTGATGATTGAAAAACATACCATAGTACTATACTGCTCTATGACTTTGTTACTAGATGACCATGATTCTGTTGCAAGGCAGGGGGCCACTGTCTACTGGCCCAAGATCCTTGATGCTGCTTTGGCCGTGCTTTGGGCTGCGCTGGCCTTGTCTCTCGCGAGCAGCTATGCAGTGCTTTCAGCTGGTCCGGTTGGCTAACCCCAAGGGTCCAAGGACCTTAATAAAATATACTCTCCGAAATCCTAACCTACATAACTACTACCCTAAAGCCGAGTACCTAATTATTGGGTCCTTTGGACCCTTGTTAAGATGTGTGGAAGGCCAGCAGTGACAGCAGTAGCGCTTTGAATCGAAGCCACATCCGTCGTAGGTTTGGCAATGTCCTTCGCCGTTAACCCCTATAAACCCTAAACCCTAACCCCCTAAACCCTAACTCCTAAACCCCTAAACCCCAAACCCCTATAAGCCCTAAACCCTAACCCCCTAAACCCTAACTCCTAAACCCCTAAACCCCAAACCCCAAGGCTTTTGAGCTTTACGGAATGCAGCTGGCTGCGCCTTTATGCTGGAGTCGTGATCCTGGGGGCGCTTTGTTTCGTGTCCTGCGTCTCCACCTGTATGCAGGCAGGGCTCCACAAAAAGAGACTGGTACGACAAAAAACGGTGATTTAGGGTTTAGGGTTTAGGTTTGTGGAGGCAGGGCTCAAAGACAGGATGCAAGTTCGGGCGCCAATGAAAAGGCCTCTGCAAAGGTTTTGCGGTCAAGTGAAGCATACGGTTTGACTTTAGGGGTGTAGGGGCGTAGTTAGGCTTTAGGCTTTTTCGGTGGGGCCTCAGCGGTATAGGGTTGATGGTTTCGTGCCGCAGAATTTGTTCCGTCTGGATCACGAAGCACACCTGGGGGAGGCTGTTCCACTCTAGTCCCCGTTTCTCACATGTAGCACTTGCAGGACTTCCAACCTACCTGGACCCTATAAAGCCTTACATGTTGGGGGTTCCCTTGAAACAGCTGCAGGAAGTTATTTGTGGCCGAGGCAACCCCTCAACTATTTTTCCCTGGAAATCGCCCTAAGACTGTCAGGCCACAGTCTTGAGTTTAGGGTTCAGGATTTAAGGTTGAGGGGTGCAGAGTTGATTCTTCTGTGCCTGAGATTTAGGATTAGTGGCTCAGGGAAAGCAGGCCCGGAAATCTTCTAAACTCTGACCTTGCCTTCCTTTGCTCAGGTGCCCTGGGTCTTGCAGGTGGCCGTCGACCATGTGGACCCAGAGCTAATGAGTCCCATGTCTCTGCCAAGCAGCACTCGACGGAAGGTCTTCCGAAGCTTGGACGACTTGGAGTCAGTTCCTGCGAACCTTAAAACCGATAAACCCTGCACCTAAGCCCTAAGCCTAAAACCCCAAAGCTGAGACCCTGGACCCTGGTTTGAGCTTGGACGTTCGCTAGGGCTTCCACAAGCTTGGTTTACTTATTGGTTGTAAACTCAACTTTTCAACTTTGCGGGTATTATAAGGTAGTGGATTCTGAAAGTTTCAACTTTTGTTTCCTTGGGTTTTGGGCCAGTGAGTTTAAGGTTAAGGTTCAGCGCCCATGAAGCCGAAAGCGCAACCTTCTACCCAGAGAGCCCAATACCCCTCAATTAAGGAATATGAATATGGCTTAAACTATATAGGACTTCATATATGATTTAAGCTATATTCCTTTATTAAGGTGTGTATTGGGCTCTCTGGGTATCTCAGGGCAAGCCTGCGCTGTGGTTACTATGTACTGGGCATTGGTTTTCGCTGGCATGGCCGTCGGCGTAGCGGCCAACAGCTTGTGAGTCTTGTCCGGCATATGTGGGTGGTTGTCAAAATTATGGCCCCTTTTTGGGTACCCTTAATATTAGGTGCTGTGCTATAATAAGGACCCAAAAAGGCACCCTAATATTGACAACCACCCATCTGTGTGTATACATATTTCGTTACAAGGAGAAGAGTGTGCGTGCCAATACTGTCTTTGCCGCCTTGGCCTATTCATGCACATATGGTTTGTTATTCTTCTCATGTTACCTCATCTCACCATAGCTTGTCTTTCCTTACTTCATATTCTCTTCTCTTCTCTTCTCTCTCTCTCTCTCTCCCTCTCTCTCTCTCTCTCTCTCTCTCTCTCTCTCTCTCTCTCTCTCTCTCTCTCTCTCTCTCTCTCTCTTTACATATCTGTCTATACAACCATCCATGCATCCGTTCATCCATCAATATAACACTCTGTCTGTATGTCTGCCAGTAAGTCTATGTGTCTATCTTCCTGTCTATCTCTATCAGTCTTGCCTTTACATTGAAGAATTAAGCATAAGGGTTCATAGTAGATGATTATGTTATGTGTGTGCGTGTGTGCGTCTTAAATGTTGGTGGCTTGGGGCTAGTGGTCCAGTTCGGGTTCTCTGTGCGGGAGCCAAAGTCTTGAAAGCGCGTCACTTCGACATATTTCGGCACCCCCATGCAATTGAGGAAGTCAAGGCCTTTGGCGTTGAGCGAGTCTCGGGCCTTTATCGTTTCGCGAGATCAAAGGCATCCATGAGCTGAGGTAACACGGGCGTGTCTTCCGACGGCCAGACTCTTGTGCATGAGAGCCAGTGGGTGAACGTTGCTCGCTTGCAAAATCGGACGCGACGAAGCCTAAATTAGTACCAATATTATTCCTGAGGGCTCCTTCATATAGTTATACTAAAACGGAGCCTAAAACCCTAGTCTAATTGTTAAGGCCCCTACATTAGAATTGAAGGTTTCGGGTTCGGAACTCTCCCAAAACCCAGGACTGAGGCCCCTCCCAGTCTCTCTTTTAGAACCAGCACCTAGAGTAGGCCCTTATTCCCTTTTTTTTGGGTTCAGGTTCCCTTATAGGCCCCTTTAAACCAAAAAGGGCACCCTTTTTATTCCTAGGTTACTCCTAGGTCTAGGAACCCTTTATAGAGCCCTTGAGTGCTCAGCCCTAGACCCTAACCCCTTTGAACCCGAGGTCTCCCCCTTGGAGTTATAAAAAGATAAAAACACCTTCTACCTTGGGATCCGAAAACCTACCGTTTTAGGGTTTTTTGGGATCCGAAAACCTACCGTTTTAGGGTTCCTTGGGATCCGAAAACCTACCGTTTTAGGGTTCTACCCTCTACTTTAGGGGTCATAAGCTACTGTATTTTAGGGTTTGGGGATACCTTTTGGTGCGGCAACCCGAAGCTCTGGCCCCCCAAAACCCTGAAATCCCTGACCACGCTAAATCCCGCGCCCTTAGAACCTTAATGGGAACCTTTGTAGAGCCCGAAAATCAACCCTTATCATATCACCCAGAACCTATGCAGAAGCCTAATCGAGCTTAGCATAATAAACCCAAAGGGCCAAAGTACCGATGTAGAAGGTAGCTTCGTAGTAGATGTTTGGGCCCCAAGAGTATAGACTATACTATACTGCTACCTGGATCTTTGGGAAACCCCTTCAGGTCTTGCTTGGAGGTTGTTGGCCCGCCTTTTTCCTCGTGCTGGGCGCTTGCACCAGCGCCAGACTCGGGCTACCTGGTGCAGGTCTGAAGGATTCTGCAAGGGCGCTGTAAGGTTGATGAGGGTTTAGATTCAGGGTGTAAGAGTTGCGTGTTCAGGGTTGGGCTTCCATAATTCTGTAAAGTTTATACGGGTTCTATGAGGGTTCCATGAGGGTCTTGCCATGGGCTCTATAAATCCACCATTAGGTTTCTGCTAGGCTGCCAGAAGAACTTGAAAAGGCTCTACCCCTAGGAGTTTAATAGCACCGTACTGGCCTTGGTGTCGTTTTCTTGGATTTGAGGGACTGTTTTGAGTTTTTGGTTTTTCGCATGGTGAAGTTGAAGGCTTTAGGTCAACTTTGCTTCATCAGCGTATACGTGATATGGGCTGCGAATGCCTCACACCTAGCATGCAGTGCTTGCATGAAGATGGTATGTGTTGTTTTGAGCCACACGCAATATGTGTGTTTTCTGCATGTCTATGTGATGCTGTGTTTTCAATATGTGCATATGTATGTGTAAATCTTTATTTCAATACACATGTATATATATATATATATAATTATATATATATATATATGCACATGTTCGCATGTATATGTGTGTGTATATATATATATATACACATGTATGTATCCATGTATGTATGTCTCTGTATGCCATAGTTTTCGGATGTGGTCTTGACCATCGGAATATTTGTTTACGTACCCGTGGTATCAAAACTTGGAGGGAGGGGGTACTAGTTGCCAACTCAATACAAAGATATACAGAGCTAAAACATGTCTTTCGGACCCACGAAGATACGGCTTGCCTTAACCAGGTGCTACCAAACGCTCTTCCTTCATAGCGGATCTATGTTTCTACACACCCATAAACATGAGCTGTACAGCATATACGTCCTTCGCTCTACACGTACATGTTTGGTGCAAGGCCGAGTATAAGCTACACCTGGCAGCTGCTGAGCAGTGGCCAACCCTCTAGAAACTCGTGGGCTCTGGGTCCAGGCTGTTTTAGCAGGTTTTAGGCTACGGTGCAGGTGGCTTCTTGTTTCAAGCTAGATTAGATCGGCCTTCTTTCAATTGAATCACAGACCACAGCCCCACAGAACAGTATTGTCGATGCAGTACCAGCACGGCTCGTTTCGCCTTCTTGTCACGTCACGCCCAAGTAGCAAAGTACCGTTGAGTGCCAGTCTGAGAGAAAAGATTTCGGGTTCGCGATCTTCCTGACAGCCGAGGAAGTATGTGACGTCGCGCCTGTTGGCGCAATACGAGTGATATGGACATGCTTCAAACTCTGCGCCGATTTGCTATCGAAGTGTAAGAGCACTCATACTGAGGGGATTGCATGCTGCCGCTGCAGCGAAGCAGGTTCTATGGCAGGAGCTCACATGCAGGAACCTTCAGCTGAAGTAGGGCTTTCATCAAGGATTTCTATTTGGGAGTTTCCGAAAATTAGGAGTACTGTATTCTGGAGTCCTTACCATCGGGATCCTACCATTTAGGGTATTACATTAGTGTCCCCTATTTTCGGAAACCCCCATGTGGGTCTGAACAGGGTTTTGGAAAGCGTATATGCTCATGATTCCTGAAAGGGATACCAAACGTGAAACCCTCCTTCAGCTGTGTTTCAAGCTAAGTTGCGAAAGGCAGATGCTTGCTCCTAGATGCCAACCCCGGATCCTAAGCAAGCCCAAACCTTTGCACTCTACGCCTGAAACCGGAGCAAGGGGCCTGGCCCCCCAGTAGCCGCGATGTCAAGGGCAAGCTGCTGAAAATAGTTTTGCCTGCCGTTTTCCTGGAAGGGCTAAGTTTTCGCTGTGACATATAGCGGCGTGCAGGCTCGAGTGTTTGACGATATGCTGTACATAGACATAGCATGCAAACGAGATGGCTGCGAAGCATCCGGAGGATTACTTTCGCCACAGCATTGGCACTCCCCGCTCTGTAGGCGAGCTCCATGGATAGCTTTTCTTTAAATATGTGCTCATTCAAAAGTCAAGGAAAAAGTGTTCTGTGATGCGCTTGGACGAGCTTCGGTGTCACATTACTGCAGTGCGCCAGTGTCCCAAACGCTACACATCCTTCACTCCAAGACCTTAACCAGATACCGGAGCATAGCTGTTGGTGGCGCCATCCACCTGCTGGCAGTCTCAAATCAAGGTAGTTTTCTGCAGTTTGTAACTTCCGAGCATTTGCGGTCGGCGTCGTCTTCCTCGTCCTGGTAGTGGCAGCAGCAGCAGCAACAGCAGCAGCGGGCGCAGCCGCGAGCTGCGATTGTACGTGGTACTGGTATCAATCAACTTCGATACTGTTGCGAGCATTTGCACCACTAACATAAAAAACCACTATCGTCCCTATCATCATGCTCACCATCCTCCGCGAGCATCAATTATATTATAACGCCCAGCATCTAGAATACCAGAACCATCGCCATCACCACAACTGCACCATCATATGTCTCATCACCACCATCATCATCAGCAGCAGCATCACCCCCATCATCATGACCAACATTCTCAGCCATAGGATTTGCATCCCCTTCGTCCCTTTCTCAGCTCCTGTCTTGCCCTCAACATTCAGAGCAAACAAGTCCTAAGCCCTGAGTTCTGAATCCCATTCACGCCTGAAATTCAACCTTGAGCTTCAGACCTAATTTAAACCCTAAGCCTTGAAACCAACAGCTCCAAGCCCTAAATCGTGACATGAGTCGAGGTTGTCTCGGAGATCGTCGTCAGCGAGCTCCGGGAAGGGTGGGTGGCCCCAGCTATATGGATCTGGTGTTGCGTTTTAGGGTTTAGGGTTTAGGGGCTAGTAAGAATTGATGCCTTACCTAGGGGTCCTTATACTTCGGATCCTACTGTGTCCTGCCACGGGGTTGATTACAACTTCCGTGCTAGCGCTGTGAACTCTGATTAGTCCTGGGCCTTTTTGCGGAACCCGCCTCGGATGTTGCATCTCAGAGTGAACTTGCCCTAAACCCTAAAACCCTAAGCCCTAAACCCTAAACCCTAAGCCCTAAACCCTAAACCCTGCCAGTGGCTCCCGGTCACAAGCCATGGGCATCTTGCCGTCCTGCAAGCTGCCCCTTAAGGGTTCCTTCAAGGGATCTTTTAAGGGATCTATATGGGTTCCTTCCCGGTTTCCTTCAAGGAATCTACTTGGGTTCTTTTCAGTTTTTCAGCAGGAGGAACAATCAGTTATCAACAAGAGCAGTAGAATTTGAGATTGAAGCCGCTGAGGTTTGCACCATTGAAGACGGCGCAGCCGCCCCTCAGCACTGCACTGCAGCGCGCAAATGCAGCAAAGGTGGGGCCGAGTTCCGCAAAGGGCAGGCTGCGAGTCATCTTACTACAGAAGCCTAGCTAATTGCCAATGCTATTCCTGAGGGCTCGTTGGGATAGTTATTACCATAAGGCGCCCCTAAAACCATGGCAAACCAACAAGGCCCATGTATTGCTTAAGTTGCTTCTTTTGGGGAATCTTCAAGTCTTTCAGTTTGGCCACATCCTCTTGCACAGTCCATGGCACTCGAGCATGCGCAGTGTTTGGCAATTTCCTGGCGACAGCCCAGCTCAGCCTAAAACCTAAACCCTACTTGGAGGGTCGGGGGACTTAGTAAGTAGGTAGTAAGTAGACTTATATGTACCCGACCCTATTTGGGGTTATGGTACTTATAAGTCCTTAAAATACCTACTTACTAAGTCCCCCGACCCTCCAGACCCTCCAAGTAAACCTTAACTCCTGAACTCTTCCACGTGCGCGGCGAGGCACGAGGTTCCCTCCAGAACTACCAGGCTGGAGGGTTTCGGCATGGCGTTTTAGGGTCATCCGTAGGGTTTAGGGCCTTAGCGGTTCTAGGGGTTCGGGACAGTTGGGCGCTTCCGGGCCTCGTTCGCAGGAAAGTCGCAATTCGTTTCCGAGCTTTCTGCAACATCGGAGGCAAGATTCAGCCAGAGCATGCGAGGGGTGGTTCCAAATTAAGTCGTAAGTTCCCCTGTAAGACACTATGTGGGCCTCAATAATTACCTACACATCATAGCAAAATATACCACCCAAAAACCCTAGTCTCAAGCAGCCGGTGGCTTTCAATGCAGAAGCCGAGAGGGAGCTGAATGTTTGCAGCAATCCCTGTATGGCAGTCGTACACCCTGCCAGAATGGCGAGTAATTCTATTGCAAACCGGTTTCTTAGGATGGTTGTATTGGAATGTACCCAACCCATAAAGGCCCTTATAGTAGACCTCCCTCTTAAAGCAAACCCAGACTGCCTCTGCCAGACCGTGTGCGTCCGCCAGCACTGCAACCTCTACACTCTACACCTTAGTCCCTGAACCCTAAACCCTAAACCCTGAACCCTAAACCCTAAACCCCTAAACCCTAAACCCTAAACCCTAAACCCTGAACCCTGAACCCTGAACCCCTAAACCCTAAACCCTATAAACCCTAAACCCCTAAACTTTAAACCCTAAACCCCTAAACCCCTAAACCCTGAACCCACAATCTGAACTCAAAGTCTTGTCACAGGCACCCTTTGAATCTATCAGTCCGGAAGCCCCGAAACCCGAAGTTGCCAGAACTCGACGCCCCAAATCCCTGCAGCCCCCCAGTCCCTTAGAAGACTGAGCCCAAGAAGCCCCACGGTTTAGGATTTAGGGTTTAGGATTTAGGGTTTAGGGGTTTAGGGTTTAGGGTTTAGTGTTTAGGGGTTTAGGGTTTAGGGTTTAGGCCATCCATCCGTAAAAGTAACTTACAACACCAAGCTCCCAACATCCGAAAGTAGCACCACAAACCCCTCAAGCTCTACAGACCCTGCAAGCTCTATAGACCCTGCAAGCTCTGCAAGTCCTAGACCTCAGTAAAAGCCCTTGAACACTTGTAGCCCCCCAAGCGCCTTAAACCCTGCACACTTAAACACCCTGACAACTCTGAATCTCACAACACCCAGTCCGAAAGCTTCTAAACCCTAAAGCCATCTAAACCCTAAAGCCCTGAAACACCAAAGCCCTAAAACCCTAAACCCTAAAAATTAAACCCTAAACCCTGAACCCTAAAAATTAAACCCTACACTCTAAAGCTCAGTGAGAGGCTTCTCGGATTCTCTCCTCTCTGGCTGACTGGGGCACCATGCCAGGTGGTGCAGCGACTGCCTCGAGGGCTGGGTGCGACTGCTGATGGACAAAATCCTGCATTACCCATTATAAGGAATATGGGTACCTTTAAGGGATCTATAGGGTTTTAAGGGTTTAGGGTTTAGGTATACAAATCCTGCAATACCCATTAGAAGGCATATACCATAGTTCCCATAGTTTAGAGTCCTTAGGGTCATGCAGGATTTTGTCCATCAACAGGAGGAATCAGGGTTTAGGGTTCAGGGGCTTAGGGTTTAGGATTTAGAGGGGTTCAAGGGGGGTTCCAGAGTTTGGGTGTTAGGTTTCGGGGTGCAGGGAGGTTTAGGGTTTTGGGCGGCACCTTAATCCCTAAACCCAAAAACTTCAGCTAGCCCGAGGTCCTAATCTCTGAACCCTCAACCCAGAACGCTAAAGTCTGAACTTCAAGGTCTGAAACCCTTGAATCCCAAATCCTAAATCCTCGACCCCCCCCCCTCCCTAGGGATCAAAAAATGGCCCAAAAGCCTTACATAGTATGGTCTTTGGGCCCAAAAGCCTTAATATGTGAGTCCTTAGATCCCTAGATTCTCTCCCTTTGCCGGAGTTACGAGGTTCCAGCCTGGGTGGAGCATCTTCCAGCACGGGAGCCCAGGGACAGTGGCCGGCGGCTTCCGGGCTTTCAGAGGAGTTAGGGTTTAGGGTTGAGGGTTTAGGGTTGAGGGTTTAGGGTTGAGGGTTTAGGGTTGAGGGTTTAGGGTTTAGGGTTGAGGGTTTAGGGTTGAGGGTTTAGGGTTGAGGGTTTAGGGTTTAGGGTTGAGGGTTCAGGGTTCAGGGTTGAGGGTTTAAGGTCTAGGGTTGAGGGTTGAGGGACATTTAGGGCGGGTTGTCAGGATGAGGATGGAGGTTGTAATTCGGTGTTGCGGGCTTGGGGCAAGTTTTGGGTTTGGGATGCAGGGGTGTGCTTGTGAGGTTAAGTTTTCTTCAGGGTGGGATGAACCCAGGTCATGTAACACCGCCACCGTGTCATAAACTTCTAGGCAATGCGTCGTAGTACCATACGGCACCAAATGCAGCGCACAGGTTGAAGGTTGGACTGGATGCAATGTACGTATAAGTTTGTGTCTAATTATGGCTCAAAAAGGCTGCCTTGAGCTACTGGACCAGAGTTGCGAGACGACTTGCAGATTGCATGATGGATAACTTTGAAACAAGTGCGGCTGACTGCTCTTGGTTGTCTCATGAGTACTGCCTGTGAACGCGTACAGTTTCAAGCCTTCTATCCTTCCAAGCCTTTCAAGATGGCATCGAGTACTATTCCGAAGGTCTCCGTAAAAAATGAGTATTGTATAATTTACACCCAAAACCTATTTCTAATCATTACCTGTAGCCGAAAAGACCTACCGTTTTAAGGGAATATATAAATATGGTACCCCCCCCCCCCAAAGACCAAGGTTTCTATATGAGCTTTAGATACAGCCTACTTACACTAGCCGATAGTCGCTGGTCTTTGGGGGGGCAGGGTGCCAATAACAACCCTGTTAGGGTGTAGGGACAAACATGCATGACGCAACCCCCTTGTGGTTTTCATACAAGCCTGCATACAATTAATCCTTATACCATTTCCTGTCGCACATTCCAGGAGGCCTATTGAATTCAATAGGCCCTATTGAATTCAATAGGCCTTCTGGATTGAAGATTGAAGATTGAAGATGCCCTCAAAAAGTTTCCGGGGAGATCTTCAATCTTCAATCTTCAATCCGGGAGGCCTATTGAGTTCAATATGCCCTATTGAACTCAATAGGGTTTATCTTGAAATCGATCATGAGGGCCGTACGTGGAAGTGTGAAAATTGGGTTCAAGGGTCAAAGTCTACCGCTGCGCTTGCGTACTTTGGAGTACACGCATATGGGTTTTGAGGGCTATGAAGAGAAAGTCATCAACTAGACGTATGATACTACCTTTAAGCTTCCCTAAACGTATTCTCTTGATTTACGCCCAGCTTAATATCAGATAACACTACTAGTTTTATGCAACAAATGCAGTTGGAATACTAAGAATATAATCGAGGGCTCAATCTATCGAACTGTATACTACTGTGGTATCAAAAGCACATACTTTAACGTCCATGTAGCTAGCAATCTATGCATGAATGTATATGTTCGATTCAATTATTGGAAAGACTACTAAATGCACCGTAAGTAAATAAACACTCCGGATCTGGCCTATCCAGCTGTTTGCGTACTTGTGAAAATAATATTCTACAGCTTTTTTTTTACTAAGCTACATCTTCATATAAGTATAACGTTGTCCCTACAGGCACTACTGTGAATATATTGCTTTCTGAGATCTAATCGGCAGACAACAAACCCTCTATGCTGTTTATATATGTAGATCTGACGATTGTTAGCTCAGCAAGCCCTATGCTTGAATTGACCCGAGGATTCAATTCAATATACCCAATCATCTAATTACCAACATACAGAATAATCATGTTTCTGCAGTCAGTAGTCCGTATAAGTATGTCATTATCCCGTAGTGATATCATATGAAGCATTATAAATATAGTTTTCTGTCTGTTCGTGTTAACTGGCAAGGCACTTCATGAATAGCTTAGTTGTAGAGAGATTTCTTCAGGCTGTTTGGCTCCTATTCAAAAGTATAGCTTCCAAGGTTCTACTATACTGCTACTATTAAGCAGCTATCTGGGTAAATCGCAACAAGGAATCTCAAGCCATATTATTTGCAAATAGCAGTTAACAGACCCTGTAAATTCGATTGTATAACCAATTGCTGAGTACTTAACCTTATTTTTCCAAGAATGAAATGGTGCATGCTAAATGGTAACACCGAGGTCGTATACTTAATAGGCATGTTTAAACTGTAAGACTATATGCTTGATATCTCAAACATATAGTCTAAGAATACATGTCTTTGTAGGGCCACATCTGTAGTAATTAACAAACCCTGGAAGTTCAATTCTATATTCAGCTGGCAAATGATTAACCCTTTCTTTTCGCATACAATAAATGGTACACACTAAATAAACGATGGCATCGAGGTACTGTGCTTGGTAGGTGTTTTTAAACGTTACAAGTAGCTTGATTTCTTAAAACCAATAGTATAAGAATAAATGTGTTTCTGGGGTTGACCACATACTACAACTGAAGCTAATAAAGCACACGGCATGGGGCGAGTTTGCCATACGAAGTAAGCCGTCAACAGAATATGGCACTTGAATGGAAAACGTTTTGGTCGTGATCGCGCCTAGAATGGCTCTAGGCGAGAAACCAAAAAACAATACCACCAAAAACCAAAAAAACATACCGCCAAAAACAAAAAACACTACCAAAAAAACATTATTTCAGTATTCTTCCAGAATAGCATTAGAATTCTATATTAATGGGAGCACCCACCAATGTTCTTATCTGAAAACCTTGGTCTTTGGGGGGGGGGGGTAGCATAAATATATATATATATATATATATATAAACCATAATAAGGAACCCCACAAAGGTGGGTCTTTTCGGCTACAGGTAAGGCTCTGATATTACGGCCTTCGAAGCTTCTGAGCACTATTGCGAGGCGGACAGCCCACTAGGTCGCCGATGGACAAAGGCAGCTTCCATGGACCTCTTTGCGAGGGAACCAGGCGACCTTTCTTTGCAGTCTTCCCTCTCTGCTTCGGGTTTAGGGTTTAGGGGTTTAGGGTTTGGGGTTGAGGGTTAAGGCCTGATCGGGATGGTTGTTGGCAACCTGGTGTGGTGATGACACGCATGTTGCTCCAACTGTAGTATGCTTTGTTCGTCCACGGGTCCTGCTTACAGAAGTGCTCGCGAACCTGCAGAGGACTTCTCTTCCGCATGCTGATGTTCTGCGGCGAGGCTCTCCAGCCTTTCTTGTCAGGCTCAGCAGAAGCATTGCCACGGTACTGCTGCTGCTGCTGCCGCTTCCGCTGCTTCTGCTCCACTACCACTACCACTACCACTTCCACTTCCACTTCCACTACCACTACCACTACTACTACTACTACTACTACTACTACTACTACTACTACTACTACTACTACTACTACGACTAGGTGCTCGTGATCTTCGTGTCAGAGTTGTACGACCTATCGCCGAATACAAAGCAGAACGAGGCGAATAAACTAGTTATTTCGTCACATACTACCGAGACCTTCTCTACGATGGTTTACCGCTGAGGTCAGTACGTGCACTATTGAGGTCAAACCCCAAACCCAAAACCCTAAACCGACATAGGCTGGGCTGCGCAGCTGCACAGCCCCAAGGAGCCGTTAAGAAAAAACAAACCTAAATTCATCATAGAACCCTACTATAGATCCCCTATAGACCCCTTGTAAAGGACCCCTTAAAGAAACCCTATTCAAATCACGTTCAATTCAGGTGCAGACCCTCGCCATGGCTGGGCGTAGCTGCTGCTGCTGGCGGCAGCTGCTCCTGGACACGGCCCTGTCCTCGAAATGGGGGGTTTAGGGTTTAGGGGTTTAGGGTTTAGGGCTTAGGGTTTAGGGTTTAGGGTTTAGGGCTACGGCTCTACGGGGTATAGGGATCAGCGTTTAGAGGTTTAGGGCTTAGGGTGATTAAGCCCCCCAAAACCCCCACCTTTGTCAGGACATAAGCAGGGCCTGGACTAAGTAGATGTTGGGCTCCTGTTGGTAAGCCCTAAAGCTCCATGTACCTTTATAGTAGATACTTGGGCCTTAAAGGAGTCCCTATATAGGTACTTTAAGGCCTCTGTATCTACTATATGGGTACATGGAGCCTTAGGGAAGGTAGGACTCAAGGCCTCTTAGCTTCAAATCCCAAACCTTAACCTGCGCCCTAGACCCCAAACCCTAAACCTTGAAACCCTACCTAGTCTGCAGTCGGAAAAAGGAGCTCAAAAAAACTAAAACTTGACCCAAGCCCTAGGCCCTAAGCCCGAAGTCCTACAACGCCCTGAACCTCTACAACCCCAAGCCCTATAAGTCCTAAACCCTAAAGCCCTAAAGCCCTAAAGCCATCTAAAGCCCTACAGCCCTAATCCCCTAAACCCTAGAGCCCTAAACCCTCCTGAACCCTAAACCCACTTAAAAAAGAAACGCTAAACCCCTAAACCCTTCTAAACCCCTAAACCCCTCCTAAAGCCCTAAAGCCGCTGAGTCGAAAGCTGCAGGCACGGCCCTCGCAGAGGGGCACTAGTCAGCCTCCGCGCCGGCTCTGGAGTTGGGCCGGGACCCTGGGTTTCGGAAGTCTCTTAAAAGGGTACGACGAAGGGACTGTAGGGTTCCCTTTAAAGGGATCCATAAGGGTACTAAAAGGGACCTTCCGAAGTATGTTGGGGTTTAGGGCGTAGGGTTTAGGGCTTCAGGGTTTGACTTAAGGTTTGTTTAGGGCTTTGTGTAGGGGAACTCCCGAACTTGCAGGCTGTATGCTGGGGACACGGAGTGGATGCTGGACGCATGCCCTTACGGCCTAATTTAAGTTGACATATCAAGGACCCATTTCAAAACAAGAAATTGTCTAAACGCACTAGAAACACCGCACTATAAAGAAACCCATGGAAGCAATACGACCGACGGAGTTTCGCCCAGGTCCTCCGCTTCGGGCGGCCGCCGTCCGCTTCGCAGCGCCCCGTGCCCAGGGAGAGATGGGAGTCTCAGACATGTAACTAAACGCTAATGAAGACCCAAACATAGACTCTAGATTCGGGTCTCTTAAGCCTATATTCGCAAGTAAAAGAGACCCAAATCAAGGGCCCAAGTCTAGACCACACACATCTAGAACCTACATGCTAGGCTATGTTAGAACTACCAAAAGAGGCCTCCTAATTGTTTTAAGAGAACCTCCAGACTGATCTCAGCCATGCACGACGTTGAGTTGAGGAGATCGCAGGCAATGGTAGAGCAGGGCTTTGGAGAAAAGAATGTACCAATGCGACATGAGATCGAAAACCCTAAACCCTAAACCCTAAACCCTAAACCCCTAAACCCTAAACCCTAAACCCTAATGTTCCAGGAGCGGTTCCCTATGGCACCAAGCCCGCGTTACCCAGACCCTTGGAAACCCTGAGGCTGAGGTGTGCACAAGCCTAGGGGTTGAGGGCCGTGCCCCGAGCATTGTTAAGTCTATACATATCGGCAGATATCTAGCTTCAGCCTGCACTTATTACAGAATGCATGTATATCATTTCTAGGACATATCAAGATATGTTATACCATATTGCATTAAGTACCTCTCCCTCACTGTGTCTACATATGCTATAGAAGCTATGTGACTACACAACAAATACAACTGAGTATGTGCATGTACTAAATAATTTAAAAAAGATCAGGACACACGCACAAACATATGTATGTGTGTGTGTATATATATATATATATATATATATATATATATACATTTACATACATGTATGCATGTGCGGGCCTGTGGTGTGGCGCTTTCTGTGTTGTACGTTTGTGTATGTTGTACTTACAACATACTTCGCCCGGTAGCTGTAACCCGACACCCAGAGAATTTCTTTTTTTGAGCGTCCGAGACCTCAAGGCCTTGGTTTCTGGCGCTGGGCCATCAGCAGCCTCCCAGAGGAGCATTGTTGCAGGGCTTCGGGTGTTTCGAGGGTTTTGGGATGTTTTGGGTTTGTTCTGCTTTGGGGTTGTTGGTGTTATATGGTTACGGGGTGTTTGAGCTTGATGGATTGCGGCTTAGGATGTTTCAGAGTTTGAGGTTTTGGGATAGGGTTGAAGCGGTCTGCTGCGGTGAACTTCAGAGCATCCCGAAGTGGAGTTTCGGGGCCCCACTGATTGGTACTGCCCTTCCTCTTGCAGTTCCAGATACTAACATCGTGTACAGTACCCCCCGAAATTCTGTTCGAGTTCTTACTGTGCGATCTTTGCACTTGCAGGGTCTAGATAGACCGCTCATGGCTACCAGCATTTAGGGCTGGCTTAGACATGTCTATGGTTTTTGGCTTCGCATGGGGTTTGGATATTTTGGGGCAGTAAGCGGACGTGGAGCAGGAAAAGGTGGACTCAGTCTGTCACTCTTCTTGAAGTTGGCAGTTCAGGATTTTCGGGGTAGTGACTGTAAGCTTTGCGGGCTTAGGGGTCATCGGTAGGTAATCTCGAGCCTTTTTCAGGCATTATACTCCTCATATATTACCAAAGATTAGCTTTCGGCTCGCCTAGGATACTAGACAAGTAAGTCAGAGCATCTGGTGCAGGATGCCGGCAATCACCATGCAGCCGTCGGGCCTGCATGAACTTGAGCTGTGCCTTTCTGCCAGGGTGGCCATGTCTGCTGAAATCTTGAGCGGGCCATTTCCGAGCTACTACTAAGGCCCTAAGTCCTAAGCACTAGGACTGGAAACCCTTTCTTTCTTGCTAATCTGCGATCTCTGATGGCCAGGCACTCTTGAGCAGAGCAGCGGCTGCTCGTTCTTCGAGTGTCCCTTTCTCAGTCTGAAACTCTCGGGGTTTTGGATTTAGGGTACAGTGTACAGGGTTGAGGGGGCCGGAACTCCAAAAATATGAGGCCTATGAGTCAGCAAAGCCGGATGCACGTACATACACACGACAAGGTATGCAGAACGGGCTGACTACATAATTCAATAGATAAGCAGGTAGTTGTACGTGGCATACTGTGCCATCGTTCGTGTCAATAGAGACAAGAACAGTTGCGGGCAGCATTCCGTACTGCTTCCTGCTGTAAAGTTCAAGCAAAATAGTTTCGAAGTCAACTTCTGATAATTTCGGCTCTATGCCCTATGCAAACCCTAAACCCTAAACCCTAAAACCCTAAACCCTTAGCTTCACCGTGAGGATGCTTCGAGTTCTTCGCGGCCAGAGCCATCTCCTTCGCCGACGGCCGGGCAGCGAAGGGTTGCTTTACAAGCCATACGAAGATGGGTTTAGGGTTTAGGGGTTTAGGGTTTAGGGTTTAGGGGTTTAGGGTTTAGGCTTCTGTCTATACAGTCGAAATCGCAATGTCAGTGTGGTATGCAGTGTCGGTAGCAGGACAGTAGCAAGAAGTACTCTGTAATCACCGGACAATGAGTATGAAGCATCAATGTGTAAGCCCCTCCCCACCATGGCGCTTAGCATGTTAGAAGCTTTCAATGGGGTTTCTACAGGAATGGTATTGAATCTCTAGACTTATGAGGGGCTTGCTTGCTTGTTTGTTTTTTGTTTCACGTGGGGCCTTTTACGAAGTTTTGTACGCGAGACAGCTATAGCTTCCTGGCAGGAAGCTCTCTTGGAAACCGCCGCCAGGACCGCCTGCGGCTTTGCATGCTACGGTTGATGATATAAATCCTGCATTACCCATAACAAGGAGTATACCACAATTCCTATAGTCTAGGGTCATCAAGGGAGTGCAGGATTTATGTCATCAACCGTAGTAAAAATCTGGGGGGGCGGGGCTGATGGTTTAGAGCAGACTCTTGTAGACGCCGTTCGAACTTATTCGCCGAGGGCATGAATAGTTGGAACAGATTGGGTCGGTAGGGAATACTAATACAAAACATTCAGGCCTGTATATCAAGTTCAGTCTCCCGAGGTTCTCAAGTCCAGAATGCCACACAAATGCTATGACATCAGAGCCCCTTGAGATATTGTAAGCTTGATTGATATTTCATCAAGATGTGCTGGCATGCTCAACAAAGATCCCCAAGACCGAGAGCAAAGAAGTCCGTTGTGGATGTGGACTCATGTAGATGTCACCTGCTGAGCCGCTCCTTTTTGTAAGACGCGATCTTGAAAGTACCCGTCCAGTGGCACAAACAGCGGCGTACTGTTGAGGGCTTAGGGCCTAGGGTGTCACAAGAAGCTTTCGTGTCGAACCCAGCAGACCTGGTAGGCCTGCGAAGAAACAACTCATGGGCCTCAGGAAATTGCCAGCACACCCTCATAATATTAGGGTTCAGGGAAAACCCAACACCCTATCAGTCGATGCTCAATTATGTACACCATGCTCCTGCTCCAGTAGGGTGCAAGGCTAGCTGCTGTCGGAGTTTGAACCCCAACACATTCCTGAAGCGCCGGGGTGCCAAAGCTCCCAACGCAAACAACGATGACATAAACGAGAATAGAGAGAAAGGATAGCAGGGATTCGGGTTCAGGGTTTAGGTCAATCTTGATGATAATAGTGGTAGAAACAGACGACCATAGGCCCATAGTTGACACAAGACTGATATACCTATTCAGCCTAGTGAGGCTATCATAAACTGCTTGCATGTATCAAGATTGTGCTGCTGCCCGTCCTTTCCCGAAACCCACAACCTCGAGCGCTGCGCTCAGACACCCGTTCTGAATCCAAGAGACCTTACTACAAATATGCCTCAAACCATCAACCCTAACCCAAAGCCCAAGCAAAGCTTTCTCGAAACCAAATAATTCCCCAAACCATAAAATGTTATACCCTACATGACCCTCTTGAAACCCTTATCAAACCTGTATGCGGACGCCCCACCTTTGAACCGAACCTTGTTTAGGAGTTTAGGGTTTCGGGGGCACAACAGACAACAGACAGGCAAAGAGAAAAGGGAGAGCCTCCAGGGTGGATGCCTTGAGCTTGGCTCGCCTTAGCAGCGGCCTAGCCGGAGGGGCACCCAGCGCGGAGGCACCACGGGGGCCTTGTTGAGTTTAGGGCTCTTGGTGTTTGTTGAGTGGGCCGACGTGGATTTGTTGTATTATTCGAGTGGCGATTCTTGGATTTTGGGGGTTGAGGTTTGGGGCTAGAGGGCTTGAGGGAGGGTGTGAGATTTTGGGGGTGTGGGGAGATTGGGAATTTAGGGTTTGAGGTTGAGCCTTTGGTGGGCGGGGTCGAGGGGTTTTGGTGTTGGAGGCTGTGGTTTCGGCTCCCAGCTCATGAGCCACACCTTGCTTCCGGCTTTCGTTGCTCACATCTATGGCTTTTAGTGCTTGCTATTACCCTTTTTCAGATTTTTCTTAGTAGGCTACATGCTTCTGGCCCAGACTATTGGGGGCTATGCAGCGTGAGAGCATGTGGGGTTGCTGCTCACGGGCACCTTTGCTTTTGAGCTTCTGGAGAAACCGTTCTACAGGTCTGCTGGGGCTTCGGGCTGCGACTCTACGGCGATCACGATGAGTACCACGACTATTGCTACTATTGCAACTGCCACTACGACGACGACTACTACTACTACTGCTGCTACTACTACTACTACTACTACTACTACTTCTACAACTTCTACTACTTCTACTACTTCTACTACAACTACAACAACTACTACTACTGCTACTGCCACAACTACCACTACCTGCTTCCATTGCTACAGAGCTGCTTCTGCTGCTGCTGCCTCTTGTGGGGCCCGTACTAAGTACCAACCTTTGAAGTGATCGTAAGCCATGTGTTGGAAGGTTAGGATTTAGTATCAGTGTGGCATAGAATGAGGGGTACCGTATTCTCGGGTCCTTATAATAATAAGGATCCTACTATTTAGGGCATTATCTTAGGATCCCCTATTTTGGGAAACTCCCAGATGAAATCTCGTCACAGACGTTTGCCTCAAGGCGGCCCAGGCGACGGCCAGTGGCATCGCTGCAGCCATAAGCAGTGCACAAGGCCCGTGCTTCAAGTTTTTGTTTTTCAGTATTCCTGTGCGCTTTGCGGGGCTACTTTGAGGTGGCACGATACGTGCAGGGAGGGGTTGCGAACACAGTTTCAATCTGATTTTGCTGTAGGTTGTGGAGCTGAGAGAGGGGCGACTTGCGTCTCTGCACTCGTGCAACTTCGATGTGTGTAGCACGACTTGGGCATGCGCTACCAGCATGTATCAGCATGTGAAGCTCTTCGCCCAAAGCGACGTGAAAAACCCTAAACCTCAAAAATCCACAAGCACCAGGGTCAAGAGCTCCAATGCTTTTAACTATAGTCTCCTTAGGGACTATGTACTTTTGATTTTTGTTCATATGAAACCCAAGAGAATATTAGCAATAGTTGTTTTTTATTATGGTTCTAAGGGGGGTATAGTTAAGAGCAAACATGCACCTGCATCTGCCTTTCCAGCCGGCAGGCTCTGCTTCCAGAGACCAGAGGCTCTGCGGGTATTTTTTCGGGTCCTTTGGGTTTGGAGTTTCGGATTTAGGGTTTAGGGCTTTGGGTTTGGGGTTTCGGATTTATCACACAGGACATCATGGTTCCAGTATCGTGATCCGTGGTATCAGAGTATATTCGATGCATTGTGTTTTGTTGCATATTATTCTGGATTATTCTGTGTTATTTTCCATCAGTATGTATTACGATGCATTACTATGATGTATTGTTATGTACCATTAAGTATCTTTTTCATCATGTACTATTTATGTATTATTATGTATTCTGCTGTGGTTCCCTTCTAATCCCAGACCCTCAAGCCTAAATCCTAAGCTGCCTAAACCCTCGAGTCATTTGGCCCATTCATCCTTAATCTCGAAACCCAAATCACAGCAACGGTAAACCCCACAACCAGACCTCTCAACCCATAAACCCTGCTTAAAGAAGGGGTTTCGGGATATCCCAACCTTGTGGTTTTTGCTTGATTTGTGAGTACCTGGTACTGGCAACATACGCAACCCTTGTTTTGTTGCTGTGAAACACTGAACGCTAAAACGACAAACCCTACATAGCCGCGACCCTTCGATCTCTATATCCTGAAACCCTATATTTCAAAAAGTAAATCCCGAATCCCAGACTCTGAACCGAGGCCCTCATTCCCGAAATCCTAAACCTGAAGCATCTTCAGCCTAGCCCTAAACTGTAAACCCTAACAGTAGTATTCCTCAATCTAAACTTACGCGCGCTCCTTTGGAAAGCAATGCGCCAATAGCACCCCTAAACCCGAAACCCGAAACCCTAAACCCAAAACCCCAAACCCCTAAACCCTAAGCCCTAAAATCCTAAAGCCCGAAGCCTGATCCAAGAAGCCCGACTTAACCCAAGAAGCCTAAAATCCCGAAGCCCTAAAGCCCAAAACCCTGAAACCCCAACACCCTGAACCCCAAACCCCAAACCTCGAAACCCCAACTCTAAACCCCATATGGGAGTTTCCGAAAATAAGGGACCCTCATATAGTACCCTAAATAGTAGGATCCTTCTTATAATAAGGACCCCAAGTTAAGGTACCCCTAATTTTCGGAAACTCCCACATAAACCCCAAAACCCTCAACCCCAAAGCTCTAAACCCCAACCCTAAACCCTAAAAGCCCCAAAAGCCCTGCGTCCTGTTAGGCTGCCACCAGACATCCTCACAAGGCTCCTCCAAGAGCCCTGGCTCTGCCAAAGGCCCGGCGCACCGAGCAGTGGTAAGGCTCCTCCAGAGTCTCCTTACGATTTATTTTTCATATTGTTCAGATAAAACCCAAGAGGATATTAAAGATAGTATTTTATTATGGTTCTAAGGGGGGTATAGTCCCCTTTCATGGTTGTGGGAAGGTTTGTTGTAGTGGTACGTTTACAGGATTTTGAGCCCCCAAGGTCCAGATTCCTTTGCGATCCATACAGCATTGCACCGTAGGGTGCTACTACACAAGCGGCGGAGATTTTTTGTAGTTCTGAAATTGCTTGCTAACTGAGCTACTTGGAGACTATGACTATGTCTAGCCACATCTCCGCATATCTCGACCCTAGGAGCAAGCACAGGTGTGCCCATTGGCAGCTTGAGCGGAGCACGCACTTCAGGTTTTCGAGTGCTGTACATAGCACTCAAAGCAGTATCAACCATCCTCCCCAGAGCATGAGGAACGCCCCTAATGTGGATGTCTGAACAAGTAGAACTCCCCTGTAGAGTCTACAAAACCAGGTTATGCCGTTATGCCATGTTGCAACATACCCCTATAGTATTTTGCTTCGCTGCACTGTGCTTCACTCCCGCTGCCTCATCCTGCGAGATTTGCAGGCTTTGGCTCCTCTCCGACGTGGCCCTGCTGGCATCTCATTGTACCGCAATTTGCAGAGAATCGTATACAGGGGTTCCTCTCAGGGTCCAGGGTTTAGGGTGAAACCGGAACCTCCGTAAACTAGCAGAATTGCTAGAGCGGGCTGAGGGCAAGACTTCACACCGTCCTGGCCGATGCCGCTACCATAATGTGATATAGCTTGGTTTAGTGTGTTACCAATACAAGACTGTATAGTAGAGTATAGTACGGTACAGTATGGCATGGTATAGTCAAGTAGACTAAATGCAATACCATCCAGGAGAACATCACGGAGTGTGAAGGCGTATATGTATGTATATATATATATATATATATATGTATATATACGTACATAATATGGTGAAGCCTTAGACGACCCGATGTAATATGATATGGTACATTATAGCATAATAACAGACAACCTAATACGAAGGCATAGTAGAATGTATTGTCCGTACTGTTCGGAGATACTTTGCCGTACTTTACTTGTCATGTACTACGCCACTACGTGTTTCGTATATTATGATACGTCACCGTACAGCTATGCACATATACGTGCATACATGCGCACATACATACTGCATACATACATTTACATACATGCATACATACATAGGTACATGCATACATGCATACACAGATGCATACAAGGATGCATGTATGCCTACATACATGCACATGTACACATACATATACATGTACATGTACATGCACCTTTACGTATAAACGTATATGTGCATGCACATCTACATATACAGATACACACACACACATATGAACAAGTATCTGCATACAAGACATGTTTCCAAATTTACAGTATGTGACTAGACCGGGAGTGGTCAATCACTTGTGCCTAACAAACATGCGTGGTGAGGCATGTAATCCCAGTGGAACTGCAGCAAAAACTTTTGATGGAATGCATCATTTACTGCACTTCTCTTTGCCATGGGGCACGATAGGTGTTACCGGTGTTTCTCAGACATGCCTCGCTGCCAACATGTATGGTACTACTGGCCGAACTGCATGCGACTCGGTTCGCGTAATTCGCCATTGGAATCACACCAAGGCCGTGGCTGGCTCTTCAGTGCCGTCATTTTCAGGTGTTCCCGCCGGAATTCAGGTTGTTTGGGCCCATACTGATGCGTTCAAGGGCGCTGTGGACATTTCGTGGTTGCCTACCCTGTACCAGTGTCCCAGTGGCCGAACAAAGCACGGTTTCTTTCTGTTTCTTTCTTCAGCGAGTGGAACGGTACAATGCAGTTGAGGAGAGCATATAGTTTCTTCTAGTCTCAGTGCTGTGGGCTGCTCCTAGCATCAGTCACTTCAGTCAAGCACAAATACAGATTTGCTTCGGATGACTTCGGATCGCTTTTGGGAATGCCAAGTCTGGACTAGACGCCCCAAAGGCTTCAAGCGCTTTCTCCCCGGAAGCTGTGAGCTTGACGCTGCTTGCTTTTTGAGGGTAAATCAGCAAGAGGTTCAGCTCAAGGTTGTTCTGAGCCCGTTCGCACCAACCGTAAACCTTAAAAGCAATCTGAAACCTTAAACCCCTAAACCCCTAAACCCTACACCCCAAAAGTGGCCAGGTCGCCATAGCTGCACATCTTCCCAACTTGTCGCCCTGGCACCTTTGGAAAAAGCTTCTGGAGCTGCGAGGTTGCGACCCAGGGCGTTGCAGATGTATGCTGACTTGTCATGTAGTCCCTATACACTGCCGACCCCAATCCTAAACAATGTAGAAATTTGCAGGACAGATGCCATAAACCCTAAACCACCAAAAAGGCCCTAACAAAAAAGCTAGACCCTAAACGCCCTAAACCCTAAACCAAAACACCACTGCAGCCCCAAGTGCGAAGCCCCTGAAATCCAAGCGGAAGCCTACCTCCAAGGCCCGAGCCCAAAAGACTGTCAAGCCACCCCCCCAAACCCGCCGGATGGATGGTATAAACAAACACGAACATTGGTACCGTTGTCATAGTCCTTACAAGTGTCATTATTGTTACTGTTGTTGTTGTTGCTGTTGCTGTTGCTGTTGCTCCTCCTGCTTCTGTCAGTTGTTGCCGCTGCCGCTGCTGGTGCTGCTGCTGGTGCTGATGCTAGTGCTGGTGCTGGTGCTGGAGTTGTTGTTGTCGTTATTGGGGTTGCTGCTGATCTTAATTACTACTTACCCTGAACTTTCATGAGATCCCGAGTACTCCAAAGCTACACCCCAAACCCTGATCTCCCCAAGCCAAAGACCCTCTTGTCGAACTACCCTCCTAAACTCCGCCCAGAACAAGGGAATTGTCTCAAACGAGATCGGGATCAAAAACAAGTTAAACTAGATTAACAAAATTAGGTTTGGGTCAGTATACACATATACATACATATATATATATATATATATATATATATATATAGGCGCAAGCATGCCTATAAACACACACACACACATATATATATATATATATATATATAAGAGAGAGGCGCCTCTAGGGTCTATTTGTCTATTTTACGCTCCATTCTTTTCCTTATAACTACTATTATTCTAAATAATTGAAATAATTGAAATAATTTAAATCAGCAGAGCTGATTTCAATTATTTCAATTATTTAAATCCGCCAGAGGGCCCAAATAATTGAAATAATTGAAATCGATGGTTGCTATGGGCCAAGCCACGAATCCCACCGATTTGAATTATTGAAATAATTGAAATAATTGAAATAATTGAAATCCGACTCATTTCAATTATTTCAATTATTTAAATCCGCCAAAGGGCCCAAATAATTTTTCAATTATTTCAATTATTTCAATTATTTCAATTATTCAAATCACTGGATTTGGTGGCTTGGGCCCATGGAGCTTTCGGATTTCAATTATTTCAATTATTTAAATCCGCCAGATGGCCCAAATAATTGAAATAATTGAAATCGATGGTTGCTATGGGCCAAGCCACGAATCCCACCGATTTGAATTATTGAAATAATTGAAATAATTGAAATCCGACCCATTTCAATTATTTCAATTATTTAAATCCGCCAAAGGGCCCAAATAATTGAAATAATTGAAATAATTGAAATCAGCCCCATTTCAATTATTTCAATTATTTCAATTATTTCAATTATTTCACAAATCACTGGATTTGGTGGCTTGGGCCCATGGAGCTTTCGGATTTCAATTATTTCAATTATTTAAATCCGCCAGAGGGCCCAAATAATTGAAATAATTGAAATCGATGGTTGCTATGGGCCAAGCCACGAATCACACCGATTTGAATTATTGAAATAATTGAAATAATTGCAATAGTTGAAATAATTGAAATCAGCCCCATTTCAATTATTTCAATTATTTAAATCCGCCATAATTAAAATAATTGAAATAATTGAAATCAGCCCCATTTCAATTATTTCAATTATTTCAATTATTCAAATCACTGGATTTGGTGGCTTGGGCCCATGGAGCTTTCGGATTTCAATTATTTCAATTATTTAAATCCGCCAGAGGGCCCAAATAATTGAAATAATTGAAATCGATGGTTGCTATGGGCCAAGCCACGAATCCCACCGATTTGAATTATTGAAAAAATTGAAATAATTGAAATAATTGAATTAATTGAAATCCGACCTATTTCAATTATTTCAATCCGCCAGAGGGCCCAAATAATTGAAATAATTGAAATCAGCCCCATTTCAATTATTTCAATTATTTAAATAATTGAAATCCTGGGGTTCTGTGGATGAGGCTCATGGATCACCTCCCCCCACACCCCCCCCCCTCCTATCACCCACTCACCCCTACCACCCCTGTTTAGGGCCTAGCCCCCCCCCCATCGCCCCCTCTCACCCTCCCCCCACCCCAACCCCCCTCTTCCCTCCCTTCGGTCCTTGGCCCTGGTTCGCCCCGGGCTCCCTGCCCCAACCCTGGAACCCACCTCCACCCCACCAACACCCCACTCCCCACACCCACCACCAGCCCACTCCCACTCCCCCAAACCCACCCCTCACCCCCAACCGCCCACCATCCACCCCATCCCACCCTCCCACCCACCACACACCCTCTTCAGCTAGGACCCCCCAATTCAGCTAGGTTTTCGAATGGACCCCCCGATGTTCAGCTAGGTTTTCGAATGGGCAGGCTGGGCCGCTGGCTGAGACCAGTGTTCAGCTAGGTTTTCGAATGGGCTGGCTTTAGGGTTTAGGGCCTAGGGTTTGGGCTATAGGGTTTAGGGCCTAGGGTTTAGGCTATAGGGTTTAGGGCCTAGGGTTTGAGCTTTAGGGTTTACGGCCTGGGGTTTGGGCTTTAGTGTTTAGGGCCTAGGGTTTAGGCTTTAGAGTTTAGGGCCTAGGGTATGGGCTTTAGGGTTTAGGGCCTAGGGTTTAGGGTTTAGGGCCTAGGGTTTGGGCTATAGCGTTTAGGGCCTAGGGTTTGGACTTTAGGGTTTAGGGCCTAGGGTTTGGGCTCTAGGGTTTAGGGTTTAGGGACACATTTCAGGCCGGAAATGTGTCATCTTTTCCGCCTTACAGAGAGAAGCATGACACATTTCAGGCCGGAAATGTGTCATCGTTTCCGCCTTACAGAAAGCAGCATGACACATTTCAGGCCGGAAATGTGTCATCTTTTCCGCCTTACAGAAAGAAGCATGACACATTTCAGGCCGGAAATGTGTCATCGTTTCCGCCTTACAGAAAGCAGCATGACACATTTCAGGCCGGAAATGTGTCATCTTTTCGGCCTTACAGAGAGAAGCATGACACATTTCAGGCCGGAAATGTGTCATCGTTTCCGCCTTACAGAAAGAAGCATGACACATTTCAGGCCGGAAATGTGTCATCATTTCCGCCTTACAGAAGGAAGCATGACACATTTCAGGCCGGAAATGTGTCATCTTTTCCGCCTTACAGAAGGAAGCATGACACATTTCAGGCCGGAAATGTGTCATCTTTTCGGCCTTACAGAAAGAAGCATGACACATTTCAGGCCGGATGATCACAGAAAGAAGCATGACACATTTCAGGCCGGAAATGTGTCATCTTTTCCGCCTTACAGAAAGAAGCATGACACATTTCAGGCCGGAAATGTGTCATCTTTCCGCCTTACAGAAAGAAGCATGACACATTTCAGGCCGGAAATGTGTCATCTTTTCCGCCTTACAGAAGGAAGCATGACACATTTCAGGCCGGAAATGTGTCATCGTTTCCGCCTTACAGAAAGAAGCATGACACATTTCAGGCCGGAAATGTGTCATCTTTTCCGCCTTACAGAAGCGCATGACACATTTCAGGCCGGAAATGTGTCAAGAAAGAAGCATGACACATTTCAGGCCGGAAATGTGTCATCGTTTCCGCCTTACAGAAGGAAGCATGACACATTTCAGGCCGGAAATGTGTCATCGTTTCCGCCTTACAGAAAGAAGCATGACACATTTCAGGCCGGAAATGTGTCATCGTTTCCGCCTTACAGAAAGAAGCATGACACATTTCAGGCCGGAAATGTGTCATCGTTTCCGCCTTACAGAAAGAAGCATGACACATTTCAGGCCTCCCCCTGTTCCCTTGCCCCCTCTCCTACCATCCCTGCCTTCCCCACCTCCTCACCTTTCCCTCCCCTTTGCCATTTGCCCCCTGCCCCCTGCCATCTCCATCATATCCATCACCCCCATCATCTTCTTCATCTCCATCATCTTCATCATCTCCATCATCTCCATCATCTTCATCATCTCCATCATCTCCATCATCTTCATCATCTCCATCATCTCCATTATCTTCATCATCTTCATCATCTGCATCATCTTCATCATCTTCATCATCGTCGTTGCCGGTTTCATTGGTTTTAATACCGCTCCCTCTATTCTTAAAGGTAATTTCATAGGTATTGTACGAACCATAATACAATCGATTTATCTTAACTACTATATCAAGAATAGCTTACCACATCGCATCTACATACTTTGTAACCGGGCTTACTATAAAGGCCCCATATGAGGGATCCATAATGGGTTTCTAGAAAGTCTCTCTGTAAGGGATCTATAGTTTTTTATATAATGGATTTATATAAGGTCTCTACATAGAGGATCTATAAGATTTCTATAAGCAATCTGTAAGGGTTTTCCAGAAGGGCTCCATACGAGGGATCTATACAGGGCTTCCATGTGGTTTCTACAAAGGGTAAGGAATATATAGCAGTTGTCTATGAAAGCTCCATGTAAGGGATCTTGTAAAGTTTTCTACAAAGAACTCCATTTGTTGATCTATACGGGGTTTCTATAAGTTCTCTATATAGGGGATCTATAAAGTTTCTATACGAATCTATAAAGGCTGTCTATGAGGGCTCCATACAAGGGATCTGTGAAGGGATCTATAGGGATTCTTCATGGGAATGTATACCTTCGATACGGATAATTGCGCCTTTGTTAAGATCGTGAAGACTATTAACTACGTGATATCCTTTTTGGCTAATGCTGTGATCACATCAGATCTGATATGTATAGAGATACATTGGAATGCACATGGGAAAACAAACTGACACATTACAGGCCTTCTAATGTGTCATTATTCCTATTGAAACCTTAAAGGCAAGGAACTTATACACTGTAGGGCATCTGTATTTTGGAAGGCCTCTGGGTAGTATAAATTGACGCATTACAGGCCCTCTTGTGTGTCATTCCACTCCCTCCTATGGAACCTCTATTGCAATGGAACTTTTCCACTGGAAAACCCCTGGACATAATAAACTGACACACTGCAGGCCCTATAATGTGTCGCTCCACCTATCCTATTGAAACCCTACTGATAAGAAATTGATACATCGGAAAGCACTTTTTATGGACATAACAAACTGGCACATTAAACCCACTATAATGTGTATCTTCACTTCCTGGGTCCTGGACTGGGCAAATTGACGTATTACATGCCCTCTAATGTGTCACTCCATTTCTCCTACTGAAACCCTACTAACAAGGAACTTATACACTGTCAGGCCCCTGTGCCTGCGCATATCAAATTGACATATTACAGGCACCCTAATGTGTCACTCCACCCACTCCGATTGACCCTCTACTGACAAGGAACTTATACATTGGAAAGTCCAGGACATAACAGGTTGGCACATTACATGCCCTGTAAAGTGTTACATCATGTGATATGGATGTGTCATGCCGTATGTATTCCCGTAATTTGTCATATAAACACATCCGATTCATGAGTACCGAACCTGTCAGGTTTTGCATTCTGGCCTGTGCGGAAATTACAAACAAATTTATGCCATATTACAGCGTGCATGCTTATTACGTGATTCTTGGATGGATATGTCGTATGCAATTACTCAAGCGCTGGCAAGTCAACAATAAGTCGAATTGTGAAATATTTGGACAGGACAATTTGTCCATGTTGCCGATATACTGCTGACAGTGCTATGCATATCTTCACGACGATACATCATTCCTGCAAGATGTATGGACTCTATACACTGAAATGTGTCATCACAACGAATGTTTATTCATCGACAGTGTTGGGATCAACACTCGATGTTCTGTTTATATAATACTCGTCTCCCTGAATGCGAGTAATTTGCTATAATTACTTGATAGAAAAATATAGCCTAGTCGATCCGAAACTTTTCAGGTCGTGGCTTTGTAATGTGGGCTGTGCTTATACCTTACATTTTGCTTTCCATTATGTGCTGAAGACAACAAACCGCGGTTATATAGACCCTAAAGGTATCGGGCACATATATATATATATATACACACACACGTCTGTGTGATATGACAAACTGCCAAGTTAGAGAGTGGGGAGTAAGTCTTAAGTTGCTGATCCGCCCAAGGGATCCAGGCAGCTGTCCGACAGACGGGTCTGAACAAGTTATGGTGTAGTGAAGTCTTTGTCGATTCTTTCATTTTAATCCCCTTCGTATGCCGTTAAAGTGGTGCCGATCATGCACATCCTTTCGATGCCACAGTATCAACGATGCAATTGCTCGCATTGGTGAACAACGTCTCCTGACATGCATTAGGACACGAGGCGTACATTCATGGCCTAGCTCATATCCCCGAATCCCCGATGTCGCAAGACCACCTGCACCGCAAAACCCTAAACCCCACACGGTCAAGCGCAAACCCGAAATTCTATATTGCAAACGTCTCCAACACTAAGCCCATGTAGTACAGAACCCTTCTAATGCCCTTATGATACCCTACAGTACGATATGCAGAACCCATACGGATACCCTTACTTTAATACAAAAAACTTCAAACCCTAAACCCTAAACCTTACAAGCCTGTTGTCAGTAAGGGTTGTGGTCCCTCGCCCAAGCTGGACGTCTTGCGGTCACCCAAAGACATGAGGGTTCAAAAAAAACCCTCGAACCCTAAACTCTAAACCCTAAACCTTTTCCTTTAGACCCTAAACCCTACGCAGATGTGTATGTCCCTGCCCCTGCTGCAAGGATGACACGCTTGACTCCGCAGGTGCATGGCCCCTGCAGCAAGGAAGACAGTCAGGCACGTACAGAAGACGTTTTTTAAATCGAGAAGTGTACCAAGTTAGATCTTATTCGCTTTCGCTTCTGCTGCTAAAACAGTTGGCTGGCCCTCGTACTCGAGGGTTATGAGCCCAAGCCTTCGTGTGCCCTGTTGCCATGGACACTCTTGCTTCTAGAAGGAGAAAGTCGAGCTCTGTGCCTCCTGGTGGGCTTAGTGGCGGTGCTACGGCAGCTGACACACCTGTCCCACTTGAATCAGGAGATGAGCTTGAGCCTTCGTACGAGGACCAAGATGCAGCGGGAGCAGCCAACAGTCAGACTGGGATTGATGGTGAGGCCCCAGCCTCTTCGAAGCCTCTACCAAATCCTTTTTGGTCTGAAAAGGCTACAGCAGAATTTCAGTTGAACCAGTCCCGACCGCGCGACTTACCTAGCACTACTGAGAGAGATGATGATGTGGACGTGCATCCACCGTATGACTTCTCTGAGCCAGCCATGGCATCTTCTGGGCAAAATGCTGGGAAACTTGATGATAGAAGTGAGTCAAGACTCTTGCACCGGGGTCTCGGAGCGAGCTCTCCGGGATCCAGTGGCAAGGCGTCGATCCTGGAGCGTGGTGAGACGACTACGAAAGTGGAAGTCAGGAGCTATGCCCTTCAGGTGACGGAATCCCCGACGGGACCAACACAGCCGGACCATCAAGGAGCTCAGTACTTCATGATTGGTTCGGATGGGGGTGACACTCCGTTTCGCGAGCAGGAGTCTACAAAGGTTAGGAGTTTGGATGGGGAGATGTTCTCGCAAAGAGCTTCTACTGCAGGCAGAGCTTCTGACGTCAGGGACCCTAGCCAGGCTACCGTTGCAGCGCTCCTGCAACGGGTCAAGGACCTTGAAGATGCGCTAGTGGCGGAAAGAAACTCAGGAGCTTCGGTGTCAATGAAGTCCGCTGCTGGTCAGAATACGGGAACCTCAGTGTCGATGAAGTCGGCGGTAGGTGGTGCTGGTAGAGCTGTAGGAGTAGATGCTGAAAATGTGGATGGAAACCCGTCCGTTGTACAGACAAGTTTCTGCGATCCCCCAGGGTTAACAAGTGTGAGTAATGAACACAATGATAATAGTGTGGGTGGTCTTGGAAAATGGGTGTATGTTGATGGTGGTTACCGGCAGCTTGCCCTCAATGCACAGGGAGTTTGGACTTTACTTCCTAGCGTGCTAAATCAACCACCTCCTCCTCCTGTTCAGCCCCAAGCACCTCAATCTTCGGCAAGTCTCCCAGGGCCTTCCTGGATTCGGGGGCCAGCGCTTCCTGTTGAAGGGCACGGTTGGACTTGCCCCGCACAGCAGCTTCACCAAGTGCAGCAGAGTGTGCCGGAGCCGGTACAAGGAGGATCAGGCTTCTTTACGCCGCCGCAGATTCCTGAAGACCTTAGTGGGTTGCCTAAGGGTTTAGTTGAGTTTGTAGGCTTAGGTGGCCCTCCGCAGTACCGACCAGCTTCGATGTCACATCATGTTGAGCAAGCGGCTCCAGCAATGCAATGCACTCAGGGTTATAGTGGGTTAGTTGGTCCTCCACTCCACCACGTAGCTCCGATCCCTACGCCCCATCCTGTTGAGCAGTCGTTTCCAGGAATGCAATGCACTCAGGGTTTTGGCATTGGTTCGGGTGGTTCATTTCTGCCCCAGGTACCTTCGATGCCTTATCCGCAGTATCCTGTTGAGCAGTCGGTTCCAGGATTGTATAGCACTCAGGGCTATGATAGGGATTCGAATTATCTGGTGTCACATCAGACAGCCTTCCCGCGTCATCATGATGAGCAGTCGGTTGTGCCTAATACCTCCTCAAGCCCGGTACCACCCCCGCCTCCTAGTGGTTTAGGACCTGACTTTGGGGTGAGACAAGAGATAGGGTTTAGGGTAGATCGCACGCCAGGTGGTACTCCGGTGCCTCCGTTGCCTCCACCTTTAACCCCAACTCCAACGTCTGAAATCCGCCGTCAGGAGCTTCGGTACTCGCCTCAATGGCAGCGCTGGCATGATCTTCCACAGCTCTCGGAGCTGAGAACTGATGAGGCACCGATTGCAGTGGGCGATTGGATAACATTAGTGGGTCCTATAGTTGGGGACATTAGTACTGGAGCGGGTCTTTGGTGGGTCAAGGTTAAGGATAGGGCTGAAGCTTTCTATGCACAGTGGCTTAATGCTACCCCGCTACACCGAGCACAAATTGAAGTAACCTTAGGATCTGAGCTTTCCCAGCCGCAGTATGCCCGGCTTGAGCAACGAGTAACATCGATGCTGTTGGCCTCGCTTCCACAGAACTTGAGACAGGACATCCTAGCTTCTAGGGTTCTCAATTCGGTGAATGTTTTGTATAGGGTGATGGTTGCAGGGCAGCCAGGAGGAACTGCTGAGCGCGCGACACTGTTGAACTTCTTGACTCAGCCAGGGACTGCACAGAACCCGGCGGAAGCATTGGAGAAATTGAGGAAGTACTCAAGATGGAGATCGCGTGCGGAGCAGCTCAAGGTTTCCCTCCCCGATCCTTCACTCCTGCTCAGGGCTGTTGAGAGCATCGTGTCTGGAATCGTGAGTTCGAGCACTTATAGGGAGTTGGCTTTCAGGCTTAGTGTGCTGAAGCTTGAGCTCTCTTTAGATCACGTGCCAACACATGAGAAGGTTGAAAAGTTCAGGAGGCAGGTTCATGCCGAGATGGAGCTGCTCGCGGTGAGCGCTCAGGCGCTCTCTCAGGAAGAGAAGAGACAGCGGGTAAGGAGAGCCAAGGCCACTGAGGAGGAAGGAAAGGAGGAGAAGCCAGAACACAGGAAAGGAAAGGGCGCGAACAATACAGGAGGCAAGGATGCAGGTAAAGGTAAAGGACTTAAAGGCAAGCCTTCTGATGCCCAGCCTGAAAGCAATCGCCGAGTCTGTCAGTTTTGGGGTTCCGCAAAGGGGTGTAACGCCGGACGGTCATGCCAATACAATCACGATCTTAGTGTTGTTGAGGATGGTAGTGGTAGGTGCTTTGAGTGTTCATCCACTGAGCACTGGAGGAATGCGTGCCCAGTGCTAGGGAGAGGCCCACCCACTGCCGCTGGCAGCGCTGACCATAAGGCGGGTGTAGAGGCCTCAGCTAAGGCTGAACCTAAGCGGGGTCCCCGGAAGAGAGTTCGCAAGGTTGGTGGAGTTGAGGTTCCTGAGGGTTCGGAAGCTCAGGCCTCGCAGTCTGAGGGCGCACCAGCTGCAGCGACAGGGCCCTCAAATGATTTGGTGAAGGAAGCCATTGATGCCATTAAGTCTTTGAGGATATCCAAGCTGTGTGCTGTTAAAGCCGAAGAATCTAGAGACGCCGTTTTGGGTTTGTTGGACGGTGGTGCCACAACCTCACTTCGACAAGCCATTAGTCTGCAAGAATGGGAAGCTGCCGCCCCAGTGGTAGTGCATTTAGCTTCAGGGGAAACAAACAATCTTCGGATCGCCAGCACAGGCGTCCTGCTAGCAGAGCCAGCGTCGTTGAGTCAGCAGAAAGCTGCTCCGATTGTTGCTTTACATCAGCTTGTGAGCCTAGGGTATCAGGTTCGTTGGACCTCAGGAGGCTTTGTGTTGCGAGATCCAGAAGGCTCTAAGGTGCCAGTTGTTCTGGTGGCAGGTTGCCCGGAGGTTTCGTCAAAGCTTGCCTTGGATATGATATCTAAGATAGAAAAGCTGAGTGGGGTCGCTGTGAAGGCTTATGCGTGTAATGGGCACCTTAGCCAAGACGTACCCCTCACAAGTCTAGCCACGGCGCTGTTGGCAGGAAAGGGCCCGCATCCCGATCGTTGGACGTGGCTCACCGAACTAGTGGGTCTTCAAAGTAGCTCTCTTCTTTCGCAGGTGCTCGATGAGCCGAGGATGGAAGCCGTTGGCATACAGCCACGTTTCAACCGTCGCACTCGCCGCACCTTAAGCCAGTGTGAAGGGATAGCTGTTGTGATTGGAGATCCTAAAGCCTACGTAGGAACCGTGCCTTCAAAATGGGGAACGATCCGCCTAGATCACAGGGAGGTGAGGGATGAAGGAATTCACGCATTCCTGTTTGAGCTTGCGCGGATAGGCCTTATCAGGCAAGTGGTGTGCACTGATCTTCCAAGTCTTTTTCCCGCTATGTGTAACGGTTGCCAATCGCCTGAAGCCAACGCGGCTAAGGATGCACTGGTACTGCTTAGAATCCTGCATTTGTGTGGTCAAGCCGATTGTGGCCGAAAGGCTGCGGGTTTTACAATCCCACCGTTGTTCCTGTGCGAAAGTGACAACGATCCGCAGGTCGGGGCTTTGGTCAGATCATCACCGTGGCATAGTGTTAGTCATGGCTTGGTTAAGTCACTGATGTTCCACCAGCAGCAATGCCGGGAGTATGATGGAGTAGGACGGGCGGTATGCCTGAAAGTGGCTAAGCTTGCGAAAAACCGTGAGAAAACATCCACCCCAAAAGGGAAGATTGATGCATCCTTTGAGCGTCACGTCGCCAACGGCCACTTGCCATTCCGACGAGATTGCGCCACCTGCTTGAGAGGTAGATTGAAGTCTAGACCTCACCGTAGGATTAAGGTTCCTGACTCTTTTGTGTTAGGCTGTGATCTCTCCGGTCCGTATGCTAATGGCAATCATGAAAGGCTTAAGAAGGTTAGATACTGCTTGCATGCAGTGCTTACCGTTCCGGTGTTGGCAACAGACATCCTCAAGCAGGAATATGATTACGAGCCGTCGGACCCGGGTGAGGGGGAAAAGCATGATGCCTCTACTTTGCAGGTTGAGCCCTTCGGAGAGGATGATGCTGAGTTGAGCGTTAGTGTGATGAAGCCTTCGCCCCCAAATGTGCATGAGGTCCCGGGTGCTTGGGAGTTTCCTGAAGAGGGTTTCGTCGAAGATGAGCCTCCTAAAGGGGCTGGTGATGGCGACGCCATGACAGGTGATGAAGGTGGTGATGGCGATGATGGTGTGACAACCGGTGAAGTTCCTTTGAAGGAGGTGCATATGCATGAGGTGCCTTACTTAGTCATGCTGCCAGATAAAAAGGCCAAGACCGTCACCAATGCCTTGAAAGAAGTTCTAGCGGACATCGCTTATTGGGGGCTCCCGGTACGCAGAGTCCATACTGACAAAGGAGCAGAGTTCACGAATGCACAGTTTCGCCAGCTCCTAGCGGATCATCAGGTTCGTCGTACAACAACGGTTGGCTCGGACTTTAAGGCTAATGGGCGCACTGAAGCCCACATAGGGCGTGTCAAGGGGCTCACTCGCGCATTGCTTGCGGCGGCGTCTGCTGATGATGCGGATTGGGCTTTTGCTATGCGGCACGCTGTCTTCAGTATGAGGTCGCAGGTCTTTACAGTCTTGGGTTTTCCCCAGCGCGAACCGATTCCGTTCTACACCAAGGTTTGGGTAAGAAAGAAGGAATGGACTTTGCACTTGTGGGCGCCAAAGTGTATAGAGGCCCGCGTTATGGCTCCCTCTGAGTCCGCTCCAGGTGGTTACGTAGTGCGCCTTCAACCGAGCCACCCTTCCGATCTTTGGGATGGTCTCCAGGGTTACTTTGAAACCACGGCGTTGATTCAAGGGGTAAGGGCTCAGGAACCTGTCTTTGAGGCATCCGGTGAGGTTTCGGTGATCCCACCTAGCGAGGTGCGCAAAGGGGTGCCGGTGACTGAGGAATCAAGGAAGACTCCCGCCTCTTCTGGGCCGCCTGGTCCATCGTCTCGTTTGCGTCGTAAAACTCCTGACCCCTTGTGCATTGACCTCCCGCACGCTGTGCGAGCCCTTGCTGATTCTCTCGAGGCTCTCTCTGAGGACTTGTTGCGTCGGGGATTGTATGATAATGCATCGTGGTCTCAGGTGCTGCGCCTCTTGCCCCATAAGTCAATCCGCAGGGGTTTTATGTCAGCCCTGGGGCCTGGGACTCAGTATCGTAGCTTTGGGATGTTCACGCACGGGGGAGTGCTTGGTGTGACGACGGCTAGTCGTCAGCTTCCGCACACGCAAAGGTACCTTTTGGCAGTGCTACAGCACTATCACCCTCAGGCTACATTCACTTCTTTTGTAGCGTCGGTGAATTGCAGCGCCCCCATCCACCGTGACTACTTCAATGCTCCGGATAGCTTGAACTATGTTGTTGGCGGAGCCGAGCATTTGCGTGGCGGGCTTTGGATCGAGGTTAGTTCAGAGTTTGCTAGCACTGCCGCTCCAGGGGTTTTGCAATTTCGAGAGGTTGCTCCGCGTCGGTGGCTGCCGGGAATGATGTGGGATACGGTTGGTGCCTCGTTCTCGTTCTCACCGCACTGCTTTCATGCCGGTGACTCGTGGTCTGGCGACAAATACCTCCTTGTTGCGTTCACTCTCAAACGATGTGTGAAGGCTCCTCTCCCGGTTGTGGCGGAGCTGACTTGCGCCGGCTTTCCGTTGCCTTCTTGCTGCCCTGCGTCTGACGCAGGGGGGGGAGCCCACAGTAATCTTTCGCCTTCTTGTTCCAAACAGGGGCTTGCAACTCAAAATCAAAATCGACCGCATGAGCTGAGTGCGTTGATTGATACTTCTCCTCCTGCCCAAGAGTCTTCCTCCGGTGTCGGGCTCTTGGTTGATGAGGTTGAGGCGGAGTCTGATTTCAGCGAAGAGGCTTATGGTTTGGATGCGGCCTGCAGTGCTGAGTCGAAGTTATGGTTTGAGGCTGCTGAAGCTGCGTCCTCCCTTCAGGTTGAGGCTCGGAGCTTAAGCCCTTGCCATGATCATGAGACCCCTCCCGATGACCCCCTTGAGTCCTTTGTACTGATAGACGGTCCGGTAGAGACCTGTGTCTTGCAGGGGATCGAAGAGCTTAATAGGGCTAGGGTTAATCTTCGCAGCTTGCAGGCAGCTAGTGGTTCAAGTAGTGCTGTCAGTGAGGTCCTCGAGGCGCGCTCTGAAGGCATAGAAAACTTCCTTGCCTATTATCAGGTGCTGTCGGGCCCGGGGGAGTCCAAGTGCCCCTTAGCAGTCAAAGAGCTTCGTCTTAGAGGACTGGGGGAGTCACCCTCTGCTTCTGATGCCCATGCTCCGGACCATGAGCCACCACCGTTGCAAACGAAAACTGTGAGCCTCGATCAGGTCAAACGCGAACTTCCTTTGTGGAAGCCAGCGATAAGTGCCGAATATGACAGCCTCCGTGTAAAAGGAGTGCTAAGGCCGATTTCGGAACAACAAATTGCGGAATGGCTTGCCCAGGGACGTGCGGTGCTGCGTCTGCCCTCAAAAGGAGTCTTCACTCGCAAGGCGGTGTCAGGCTTAAGGAAGGCTAGGTGCGTCGCATGTGGAAATCACGGGCCTTCAGCTGGTGGCTCCGCGTATGAACATCGTATGCTCACATATGCCGGTGGAATCGACGCGAGCGCACTAAGATTGTCGTTGGCTTTCATATCCCAGCACCCCGACTGGGATGTCTGGGTGACAGACGTCAAAACAGCTTTCTTAAACGCGAAGTTGTCCGATGGTGTTGATAGCAGTCTGGTCGAGTCAGGGACCGAGGAGCTGATCGTCCTTGATCCGCCCCGTATCTTTCAGCTTGCCGGAGTAGTCAGCAGAGCTGAGCGGTGGTTGGTTGAAGGTGCTCTGTACGGCCTTGACCGGTCTCCTAAATGTTGGTCGAAACTTAGGGACCGCACGTTAAAGACTGTTCGCGTTAAGATTGGAGATATTGAAATAAGCCTGAGACAGCTAGTTTCTGAGCCAAATGCATGGCTACTGACGGCATCGTCAGGAGGCATTGTCGGCCTTCTGGTCGTATATGTCGATGACCTCATGATTGGAGGTGTTGCAAAGTATGCATCCGCAGTCCTCGCTGAAATTCGCAACATCTGGCAGTGCTCGGAGCCGGACCAGCTTAGCTCTAAGAATCCTGTGCGCTTTTGTGGTGTTGAAATAGAGAGACAAGGCCGTGCGCTCTTAGTCCACCAAGCATCGTATATAGAAGATGTTGTAAAGCGCTACGAAGAGAGTCTTGGGGCTCCACTGGTAGAGACTTCGTGCCCGTTTGTAAAGGTTCAGGACCCAGAAGAGCCAGAACCTTCTTCCCCTGTTGCTTTGAGAAAGGCCCAGGCACTTGCGGGTGAGCTTCTTTGGGTGTCTGGAAAGACAAGAGTAGACATTGTCTATGGGGTTGCGAGGGTAACATCATTGGTGAGTCGATGTCCGGAGCTTGCTTTCAAGCTCGGTCTGCATATCCTTTGCTATCTTAAAGGCACCAAGCGGGTCGCTCTGAAGTACCAGTGCGCCGCAGATCAGCCTCCCCATGGCATGCATAATGAGCGTCGCGTCACGGCTCTTCCTTACCTGCTTGAATCTTTCACTGATGCTAGTTTCGCTCCAGCTGGTGACAGAAGCTTTGAAGCTGGCCTGGTTCAGGTCGGTCGCAATCTAGTCTTCTGGGGTGCAGGTAAGCAGCCCTTCACAGCTCTCTCTACTGCTGAGTGTGAGCTGTTAGGGGTTCTTGAGGGTGTAGCGTTGACGGAGTCCCTTGAAGGGCTGGTGCATGAGCTTCACCCAGAGGTTCAGCAGTTTCCAGCGTGTCAGGCTTTCTGCGATAACCTTGCATCCATCTCAATCGCTTCTTTTGAAAGTGGCAATTGGCGCACGCGCCACCTGCGGGTTCGGTCTCAAGCCCTCCGGGAAAGGCTCCAGTCTGGAAAGTGGCACCTGTCGCACTTAAAAGGAGAACACATGCTGGCAGATATTGCCACGAAAGTGCTGCCTTGGACTCGTGTCAGAGACCTCTTGCTTTTGTGCGGGTACGATGTGCCAAAGGTTAAGGCCCCTGTTGCGAAACTAAACCTTTTGAGGCAGGCGTTGGCGCTGCTTGTTGTCGGTTCGCTGCCTGTTCAGGCTCAGGGCAAGGGAGGAGTTGAAGGATCGACGCAGGATGACTGGAGCAGCTGGTGGCTTTCAATAGTTCCGGTTCTTGTGGTTGCAATAGGGATTTTTCTGCTTTGTGCTGTGGGAAGGTTCTTTAGCACACGACGCACTGAGCCAGTCGAAGATGGCCTTGAGCAGCCAGAGCTTGAACCCATTCCGCTTTCCGAGCAAATCCCGCAGCCTATAGTCATTGCTGACTACGATGATGGACTGCGTTGCCGTGGCAGAGGTGCCAGGCCAAGGCGAGTTAGCACTGGTGCAGGCCCAGACGTGCAGTTTTCTCCGTGGGCCCTCCTGCCTGGAGCACCAGAGCAACGTAGCCCCACGGTTGAACCTCCCCCGCTGCGAAGGAACACCAACCGGATTGAAATTCCTAACTTTTTTGATCTTGGGGACCCTAATAGCTGGGAAAACTTCATTGATCGCGTGTTAAGAAGCAGCCTGGTTGTTGACATGCAAGGAACTGTCGCACTCGAGCTTCCACCCGAGGCCCCGAGAAATCATCCTGTAGTAGTTGTTCCTGAGGCCCTTCCCTACGAGCCGGAACCTCAATCCCCGCGTAGTGATGCAGAGTCTTCTTCGATACAGTCTGGTCGGTCAGCTGAGTATTATGACCGCGGAGCGCGGCGAGATTTCGAGCTGTATATGGCAACGAGATCAGACTCCAGCTCGTCATCTGGAACTCCTCCGCACTGGGTTCAAGGGGTTGGGATAGTTCCTGCTGCTGAGTATAGGGCTAGGTATGACCCTACTTACCCCCACCGTGACCAGATCAATAGGCATGGAATCGATGTAGTCCCTGGACCCGAACAGCTGTACCGCCAGTATGAAGAGATGCGTGAGGCAGGTCTCTATCCTGACTTGCCAACTCTAACACCCTGGGCTGCAGGTACCAATGAGGCTGCTAGCTCCTCTGATGCTGTGGTGAGGTATGTTGATGACGTTGCGGTCTTAAGATCAACAAGATTTCCTCCGCTTGCGACTGACAGTGAGATTGAAGAGGCTGATGAAGAAATAAATCATGCTATCGCTTCAGCTGCAGCGTTTCTGATTAGGAATGGCATTGAAGTGCCACTTGAACAGTTGTCAGATGCTCAACAACATATCTTTTACACGAACGAGGGCTTTCGCCTCGAGCGCATGCACCAGGATGGAGTCCCTGAGGTGGATTGAAGTAAGGTGCTCTAGGCGTGGTTTTTAGGGGTCGTTTTGTCATACGTCCTTAAAGGTGTGGCTTGTGGGTCTTAGTTTGTTAGGCGTGCCAGTCTCGCGGATATCTGCTTGAGACATGCTAATCCTTTCTGACCCTTGGAGTACAGTATCGGCTCATCTTTGGATTTTTGACGATTTTCTTAGCTTCCGGTTGTAAGTCCGGTTTGGGTCAGGTTCTCAGGTTGTGTAGCTTGCAGATTGGTGAAGAGCCGTGCTTCTGCAAAACCGTGCAGGGGATTACATGTCCCATCTTTTGCAAGCACTGTGAAGCCTTGCGCCGTTTGTTGTGCAACCACAGTCCTTTTCCTCAGAAACTGAGGAGCGTCTTGAGCCTTACTTGGGCTACACTCCTTTGCACTCCTCCACTTGGACTTCTCTCCACCCTTTTCCGAGGGCCCTTTGGACTTCAGCTGCTTAAGTGTGGTTGGGTTGTTGGGGTTTGGTGGTGTTTTGGCGAACGCCAAAAGGGGGAGCGCAGATGTGTATGTCCCTGCCCCTGCTGCAAGGATGACACGCTTGACTCCGCAGGTGCATGGCCCCTGCAGCAAGGAAGACAGTCAGGCACGTACAGAAGACGTTTTTTAAATCGAGAAGTGTACCAAGTTAGATCTTATTCGCTTTCGCTTCTGCTGCTAAAACAGTTGGCTGGCCCTCGTACTCGAGCCCTAAACCCCAAACCCGCAACCTTACAAGCCAGGTTCCGGCATCTCATGGGTGAAGGCCTCGCTCCGGAGCTCTTCTTCTGCCGCTGGCTTCAGGGTGCATGCCTCTGGCCAGGGAGTTGAGGGGATTTTTAGGATTAGGGTTTAGGGGTTAGGGTTGAGTAGTTTAGGATTTAGGGTTTAGGGGATTCTTAGGATAAGGGTTCAGGATGTAGGGTTTATGGTAGGGATTAGGGTTCAGGATGTAGGGTTTAGGGGATTCTTAGGATTAGGGTTTAGGATTTAGGGTTTAGGGGTAAGGGTTGAGGAGTTTAGGATTTAGTGTTGAGGATTTGGGGGTCGGGGTTTAGGGTTTAGAGTGCGTCGTGCGATGTTCAGGGCGGACGGGGTTTACAGACTGCCACGCAACGGTGGCCAAAAGTACCCATCCGTATGTATCGCTACATACGTTCTTGTAGTGGGCATCCAGTACTCTCTGCTGTTGAGGTTATCTGTTAGCAGCTAGCTGCCGGGAAGCATCTCCGACAGGGCTGCTCTACTGCTTTCTGCTACTGCTGCTACTGCTGGGTGGCACCGGGCAGATGTGCAGCATGAGCTTCTGTTACGGCGGGCTTGTACTTTGCCCCATGTCTGGAGTTTCGTATCTCTAGTGTTTTGCAGGGGTTGTATACTTTTGTACATCCTTCAGCACTCGCACTACTACTCCTACTCCTGCACCTACTGCCACTCCTACTCCTCCTACTACTACTGCTACTACAACTACAACAACTACTACTACTACTACTACTCCTACTACTACTCCTACTACTACTCCTACTACTCCTACTACTCCCACTCCTACTACTGATACTACTACTACTACTACTACTACTACTACTACTACTACTACTACTACTACTACTACTACTACTACGAATTGCTACTCCTGCTGCTGCTGCTGCTGCTGCCACCGCTCCTGCTCCTGCTGCTTACAACGAAGGTGACTAAACCAGAGCCCCAGACCCCCCCGTCCCCACAAGGCCTTTAAAGCTTTGCAACGATGTACGTTGTACTTAAGCTATGTATGCACTATACACAGCTTTATATGCATATGCACATATGTCTTCGTTTCAGGCATATGGTTGAATGAATGTGTGGATGTGCATGTGCATCTGTATGTGCAGGTGCATGTGCATGTTCATGTGTATGCGCATGTGTATGTGCGTGTGTATGTGTATGTGTATTTGTATGTGTATGTCTATGTCTATGTCTATGATGTGTATGTATGTGTATGTGTATGTGTATGTGTGTGTGTGCATATACGTATGTGAAAGTGCATATGCGTGTGCATGTGCATGTGTATGTGCCTGTGTGTGCGTATGCGTATGTGTATGGTATCCGTGTGCATAGGCGTATGCATATGCGCATGTGCATGTGCATGTGTGTGTATATTTGGATGTATCTATGTATGTATGTACGTACGTATGTACGTATGTATGTGGGTATGTGTACGTATGTATCTTCACATACATACATGCATACATACATACATACATACATACATACATAAGCCGTATACGTGCGTATATTAAGATACTACACGTTCATTTTTTGATATATAAGCACATATATATATGTAGATTTGTTGCAGCTGCTATATATGTATACATAAGTATATGCACATAGGAAGATATCTGGAAATGCACAGAGTAGATAACGCCGAGTATACAGAATGTATTTTGAGGCCCAGAACGTGCAATCTATACTATATAACTATATATACACATATACATACACATACAGATTATATGTTATATGTATACATGTATGATGATGTACAAATGCGACACGCAACACCCAGGTCTTTTTCAGTCATGTCTCAGTCCCGAGCTGCAGCTGCGGATTTGGGTTACTCGGCAACCGGTTCAGAGTAGCCTCCAAACTAGTTTTATGATCTTGAACATAGGGACTTGATGGGTTCATGTTGAGATATAAGCTATTGTACACGGATACTCGAGGGACTCCTTACGGGTTTGATTGGGGATTTCGGCTGTAGCGTGTCGGGTTTAGAAGTCTCGTTTGAAGGTTCTGTCTTGATAGGTTTTGCATGGGGGATTCTAACTGCCATCATCCACGGCGCCGTTCAGTGCTTTCTGGATTTGCCCTGCGGGGCATGGCATAGGCTTCTGATGGAGCAGTTAAAGGTTGAATCAAGTTAGTCTGGGTCTTTCAGAGTTGCAGAATTGAGCCATGTGTCCCTTAATCACGGCCACGGGCAGAAGCTTTGAGATCCCAGTATGGGAGGCTTGTGCTTTGGACGATCGATTCGGTGGCATGTCGGTCCCGATTTCGCTGGCCGACAGAGAAGCATACTACCCAAAATGAATCTCGACATGTTGACATACGGTGTCCCTGAACCTCGCGCGACAAAGCTGAGCATGAAGCATAACTGCCAGAACCTCAACAAATTGGACTACCTGCATGCAACTCCACGAAGGATCTCTTGCTTGCAAAGTCTCCAATAATGTCCTGCTGGTTCAAGGTCAGGCTCCAAAACCTAAAGCATGCTCGCTTGAAGGATCACTTCATCTTCGAGCGCTCTTTCAAGGCCTTCGAAGATTGTAAACCTAGCTATACCCTTTGTTGCTGCTTTGTCGTGATTGTCCTTGTAGCCGTCGTCGTTGTCTCTGTCGGTGTCGCTGTCGTTGTTGGGGTGGTTATTGTTGTCGTTGGTGGTGGTAATGGTGGTAATGTTGCTGTTGTCTTTGTTGGTGTTGCTGCTGTCGCTGCTGTTGCTCTGGTTGCTATTGTTGTTTTACTTGTTATTCTGGCGCTTCTTGCTCCTCTTGCTGATCTTCCTGCTGTTGGAGTTGCTGTTGTTGTTGCAGTTGTTGTTGATGCTGTTGCTGCTGCTCGTCCTCCCGCTGCTGCTGCTGCTGATGCTGCTGGTGCTGCTGGTGTTGCCGTTGTTCTGATGTTGTTGCCGTGAAATTTGTCTCTACTTGTCCTACTCTTTTGCTGTTGCTGCGGTTGCACTTAATTACAGTTGTTGCTGCTTTACTGCTCGTTGCTCTCGCTGCTGCTGCTGCTTTGCTTTGCTGCTGCTATTGCCCCGCCGCACTTTTGGGCTCATGGAGTCGTCGGTTTAGGGTTTAGGGTTCAGGGGTTTAGGGTTAAGGGTTAAGGGTTCAGGGGTATAGGGGTTTAGAGTTCAGGGTTTCGTCTTGGGTGCTTCGGGATTCTCTTGGAGTAGTTCTGGCGTTTGCTAGGTGCTCTTACCCTGCGTGGGTCTACGACACGAAGTAGTACTGGTAGCAGACGAAGTAGTTGAAGTAGAAGCAGTAGGAGTAGTAGCAGTCGAGGTAGTAGTAGTCGTCGTCGTCGTCGTGGTAGTAGTAGTAGTAGTAGTAGTAGTAGTAGTAGTAGTAGTAGTAGTAGTAGTAGTAGTAGTAGTAGTAGTAGTGAAGTAGTAGTAGTAGTAGTAGTAGGAGGAGTAGTAGTAGTAGTAGTAGTAGTAGTAGTAGTAGTAGTAGTTTGAGTAGTAGTTTGAGTAGTAGTTTGAGTAGTAGTTTGAGTAGTAGTTTGAGTAGTAGTAGTAGTAGTAGTAGTAGTAGTAGTAGTGGTAGTCGTCGACGTCGCAGTCGCTGCTGTAGCCAATGTTCTTGCTGCAAGACATCAGCAAGCTAAGTAATATATTGTGTTCTTCAGAGCAATGTTCCAGCTATACTCTCACGGGTACTTAGCATGGAAAGGGACTCGCATTGGAGTCAGGCTGTATACCAGCAACGTGTACTGGTACTTGCGCTCATGTTACTGCCAGTTTCTAACTGGCAGTACCGGGCAGTGTCTTTTCGCCCGGCATAGAAAATAACATACACGGATCAATAATCTAAGTGTTTTTTTATGCCATGATGGCTCTTTTCGGCCAGCACTCCTTTACTACGTTTGCTCCATCCCTGCTCCTTCTACCGATGTTATGGTTTGTGAAGCCGAGCCGTTTGCAGGTGTTCATAAAGCTGGCTGTTGCCATCTTCGCTTCCTTGGAGAAGAGGATGCCGGTTGCTTAGTACAGGAGATTCGCTGTTCCGTCTCCGCACGGTGAGTAGATTCAGATGGAAGGCCGCGTTGAATGTTTTGAAGCTTACGGTTTCTAGTTGACACTAGCTATGTCTAGTGGTCCGGCCAAGCGGAAACAAGCTCGATTCCGCGCCGGCTGCGTTGCATCTGCTCTCGCAAGGCTTGGACAGGACATCGAGAAGATGATGGACCTGCTCTTTGACGCTAAGGCGCTCAGTGTTATTGTTAGGGCTTCTTACTTGCCTTCTTCCTTCAGGATGTTGGCCGCAGGCTGACCCATAGTAGGCCCCATAGTAGTTCCTTTTTGGGATTACCTTATAGAATTCTACATATGAACCCCCCAAAAAACCTATGGGTCTATGGGTATGCTGCACTACGGTTTAAATAGGCACAGGAAGAAGGAAGCAAGGAAGGAAGGAGGGCATCGTCCTGAAAGCATTGCGCGAAACTTGGCCAGGTACACTAGACTTCACCTTGGTCGGCATTCTGCGACTTGATCTAGACTGCATAGACTGTATAAGTAACAGGAGTATGTAAGATGTATGTATGTATAGTATACGTGTATTTTTCCTGTATATGCCTATCCATTGTTCCTATGCATGTATTATCAATATATACGTACGTATGCATGTATGTAGCATACGTACGCACGTACGTATGTATGTATGTGATGATAGAAGCAAGAAGCCCGGCACACACCTGCATGCAGGTGTGGCAGATCTCAGACGACGACCTCTTCAGCGCGATGCTGAACGTCAAGGCACCTCCGGGCGACGGTCCTTGAACCGGAGGTTTCCGAAAACAAGGGATCCGGGATCCTAATATGGTACACTAAATAGTAGGATCCTGATTCTAAGGACCCCACATAAGGTACTCCCTCTTTCCGGAAACTCCCAACTGGCAGCCTCAAACCAGGACATCGCAGTGTATGCGGGGGAGTTGCCGTGCACCCTTGAGTCTGTGGTGCTGTTGCATGTGGAATGTAATTTTAGCGAGGAAGCGTGGACAGGACTTAAGCGATTCATCGCCGGTTCTGCAGAAGAATGAGGATAGTCTTCGACGCACCAGCTGCGAGATTTGTTCTCCAGCGAGGGGCGAGGGGGAGAATCGCAGCAGTGGCAACAGTTCTTGTAGCACTAGCTCGCCAGATGACCGGTAGAACGCATGCCAGCAGTCACAGTAAGCGTATCCACAATGCCCCCCAAAATTCTCAAGTTGCTTGAATTTAGAAAAATCAACAAACCCATGTAGGTGCTCATATTGAATCCCGCGGCATGGCTCGGAGGTCACACGGGCGATGCTGAAGGGCGCAGTGTCCTAGCCTGAAGTACACTCTCCGCACCTTTGAGTTCAGGCTCCAAAGCCGGGGTAACGCGATGAAGCCACTGTGCACCATCAAGCCCACTCCAAGTCGCATCGGTTCAATTACAACTCGGTGCAGCGATTGGAAAACACACTTCCGAAAAATTATCAGACTGATCCTACATGTGTTCAAGATCTGTTATATGCATATCTTGATAAATCAATCATTATGCGTCTGACATTCTCAGACGGTCGAACATTATGTTTTTCAAAACCACGATTCCTCACCAGAGTCTCACGCATTTCCTTTATCGGAGGTAGCTTTTCGGGATTCTTGAGACTCACTAGAGTCTCAGCACCTAGAGGGCTTTAGCTGAAGGCCTTCTGCGAAGCAGCAGTCGCCGTACCCGTTACGTACGCTACCGCGTCCCATCCAAATTGAAATCTTACAATATCATTCACCAACACCTACATCAGAGGCCTCGTTCGCCGGTTCGCGACGAAGTGTGTGAGGAGCGCTAATTAAGCGAAACGGTTGCTGTGTGTTTCGTGCAGCTTGGGCGAATAAGGACTTCTACGATCCGGCTGCGCTTTGCTCAGCCCTTCCTGTGCAAAGTGCAGTCCGATTCTCCGAAACGCACGATCCGGCTGCCCGTTTCGCATGAAGGGGGCGCTTCCTGCGCAAAGTGCAGTCCGATTGTTCGAAGCGCACGGTCCGGCTGCAGTTTGCCATTTGCATTAGGCCGCGGGTGGATCTCGGGGTTCCCCCCATTGCAAGGGCTCCGATGGCCAGAAACACCGAAAATCCTAGGTTTTTTAAGGATGGCTTCTGGAACAAGGAGCATGCACCGGTAAATTCGACGATATTCGTGGATTTGCGGGTCTCCAATAGTTTCGGTGTATCCAGTGGAAATTGGGGCTTGATGT